>CM053787.1:621497722-621520222 GCA_028749045.1 Cupressus sempervirens | reverse complement strand
CCCATTTGATATCTAAAACTTGGAAATGAAAACTGAGACCTCCAAACTTAGTTCAACTATGTCATTTTAGTAAACCAAAACATGTGCTTGTATTGTGTTTTCTCTATGCTACTTGTTTTGGGTTTTTGGGTTGACTAGTGTTGACCAATTATAGGACGTCTACCAGAGGCTTGGGGGATTATGATTGTGATGTTATGATGATGTCCTTTGATTCTGATCTTTATAAACCCAACAATGGTTATGTGATGGTATGCTCTATGAGATGTTTTTATTTACTGATTGTTATTGCTTTCCAGTCTTCTTGTGTGAAGCTAAGATTTATATGTATGAGATACTTGACTTACATGACTTAACCATTTTCAGTCATCAATCAATTATACTTGGGTTATTTTCCAGTCATTTGATGGAATTCAAATTGTTTATCTTATCTTGATGATGTCATGTTATGACATGTTTTGACTTAACCATTTTGGAGTCATTCGATCAGTATTATTTGACATTCTTTTTGGTTGCTTATTAAGAACCAATGATTATTGTGATTATCAGTGATACCTTCAGTTGCCAATAGAGAACTATTGTGGTCATGTTTATCTATGATGCTTTTCAGTTGACTCATGGAGATTTGATGTTTATATTCTGGATTATATTTTGGTATTTTGTGATTTATGATTCCATGAGCTTAGGGTAGGTTATCTACTTTTACTGTCAGGAAGTGGCTTGCAATGGGGGTCGGGGCCCTAGGAGGTTTCCAGGGTAACTCATTGTAAGTTGTGTTAGTAAGTAAAAACACTCACACCTAATACTAACTTAATGAACCTAAAAAGATAATTTTTTGTTCTCGCCCATGCCTAGAGTGCTAGTACAAACTAGGATGGGAGTAGAGAGAATTCTTGGTTGCGACCTTGCATTCTGTAGTATGCCTCATCTATATGAGAGGATACTAGTGGCCGCACATGGATCACTAGGGGGCTAGGGTCTATTGGGAAACTACCAGTGTAACTCTTGTGTGGTCTGTGTGATGACACTTTCTCGCTTGCATAGTAGTTTCCTACATGTCTTTATGTGCCTCTGGGATTAGATGTCAGTTTGTGATTGGAACCCTTGAGTTAGTATACTTTTAGGATTCTCAAACTTAGAGAGTATTTGTACTATGTGATTCGTTAACCTGTTTGGGACTTGAGATTATCTCCTCAGCACGGTGGGAGTGGACCACTTAGGTTCCACATCGTCGAGTGGTAGTGCTTTTTCCACTCTTATCATTTGAGATTCATTTGAGACACTGTGGCTGATGCATTCTTTATGATGGTGGACACGTATCCTTATATTGATGATTTGCATCTGTTAGATGATGTTATCTTATGCTTTATCTTGCATCTTAGATTTCTTTTTGCATATGATGTAGTATGTTAAGAGTGACATTCCTACTATGATAATACCGATGATCTCTTCAATGATTTGGAATATTATGCATGGAGGGATGGCTAGGACCCACGATGGTCTAATGATGCTATTAATGGTTGGGAGGAACCGTGCACTTAGTTAGTTATGTTTTTGTTAAATGGTCATCCTTTTTGATGGATGTTTATATCATTAATGATGATGTACTTTATTTATACATATGTATATTCTTTTAAGCCTTTCATACCCTGTGGCATGTACAGTGGATTATTAAGCAATCGAAAATGTTATTTATGAACATTGGACTTTTCATTATTATTTCATTTGGATGTAGTATTAGATGGATTCGTTAATAGTTAATTTAGATGTGATTCAACGTTAAAGGATCCTTAATAATGTAACCAGTTATTTTTGTATGTTCATGTTTATTTTCATTTAAGTGATGTTGTTGCTTTCGCTACTATGTTATGAGTGGTTTTACTTTCATGTTTTAAAAAAAAAAATGTTACCAAACTTAGTAAAACTTTAGGTTAATTCTTTGGATCCCTTGGCGAGGCATTACACTAAAATATAGAAGATTTATTTATTAAAAGTAACAAATATGTCAATGGGCTTCTGTAACAATTTTCATGCACACAAACTCTACAAATAATTTCCAAATCCACTAGTGTTAATCATGAAGGAGACATAATCAAATATACAAACAAAGAGACCTATTATAATCATTATTCAAAATTACAATTGACATGTTATTTTCAAGGAAATCATGTATTGTGTTCTAAGTTAATAGGGTTTTAGGGTATGTGCAGGATCATGGTCAACCAAATTATGCTCTTAAGTGGCAATAAAAAATTAGAAAATTAGAATTATGTCAACTTGACATGCAATTTTCTACTTGTTATTAACTTTATATCAAAAAGTTGAGAGAAAAGAATCTCTAGTAAATTGAATCTAGTTTCTAAACTACTAGGACTTATCTCAAAAAAGTAAAAAGTGATTAGTCAAAATTTTGAATTTTAATGCAATATTACAAAAATTTCTGAACAAAAATAAGATCTAGGCATATGTCTTCCCACCTTAATCAAAATCAAATGATAATATTTTTTAATAATATTCTAGATATAAGTAGTACACTCATGCCTAGATGTCACACATATTTTTGGGTTTTTTTAATTCTAAATAAATATTTAATAATTAATTTTTTAATTTAGTACTTTTGTAATAAAAAATCTCTTGTGTCAGACCACTTTAACTAATTCAAAACTCTACAAAATTCAAATTTTCATTTTTTTTTTCTTATAGTAGAAGAAACATAGAATCTGATGCATCTTTTGGATTTAAAAAATATTGTACCATTTGAAAGTTATAGTTTTTTTTCAAGTAGTGTGTCAGTCAACACTTTATACGTAGCTCCATTAGAAAATAAGTAATAATTACTTACTAAACTCATAATTTGACAAATCTTACATTTATGGAAAGATAAGAACATTCTTAAGAAACCCTTTTCATTTCATCATGTTTTGGTGAAAATAAAGGCATTAGCTACATGTTTAAAGTAAAAATCACATAAAAATAGGCTAAAAGCACATTTTTAGTATGTTTTTAAAGTTGACCATATAGGTTGGGTATCAAAAGATATAGTGGACCTTATAAAGATATTAATTGTTTTCATTTAGTATTAGGGTGGGTGGGAAAAAAGTTGGAATAGATTTTGAAATGGTTTCAGATATTTCAGAACTATAGATTTTTTAGATCACCACTTTTTGGCACACCATTATCCTACACATACCCTTCAATACTTTGACAAATATTTTTAGGCAAAAGACACACTATACCTTGGATCAAAGGCTTAAAATTCTTAAACATAAAGCTTCTTAATAAGTTACTAAATTAAACATAAAGCTTTCAATTGTTTCCTAAATTACAAATTAATAAAAAATATAGTAGTTCTAATCATGGACAATATATTTAAGTCTCACAGAAGAACCTACAAAGATTTTGTGGTAAAAAGTACTAGAAAAAAGAAACCCTACTAACTTTAATAAGACATGTATCTTTAAATTTGTAAACTCATCATAGATACTAGCATGATCAAAGTTTGCATTGTTCTTTTTGCTGAGAATGAAAAAAAATTGACTTCCCTTAAACAATAAATCATTTTTCAATGTATAATCAAAAAATTCACAATGAAAACTATTTTTGAACTCCTTGCATACATGCAAGATGGCGAAACTTTTCACAATTTTGTTGGGTTCTTCCACCATTGGTTGCAAAAGAGTACCAACCATGTCTGATTTAATTTAAGGTGAAATCGAATAATCAAAAATTAAACACCTCTCTCTCTATACTTATCTTCCTTTCCTTTTCCATATATATCTATCTCTATCTCTTCCATGCAGGTCATAACCTATCCTCTTCACAAATGTCTTAAGTTTATTTTGTTTATTTTTGACCCCATTCAGCCCATGATAGATAAGCAATCTAAGAAATCTTCAATGGTCTAAAATCTTTCATAGTGGTTTAATGCATCAAGTTATCTTTGGTAACCTTTTTGTTATCTCATTTCGCTATTTTGTTGAGGCTCAAAATGGTAGTCTATGAAATGCCAAAACCATTCTCTATTTTTCTAGGTTCCCATTTTTCCCCCAGTGAAATGGTGAAACTAGTTAGGATCTTCCATGTGGCAAGGTTAACATTGCATGTTATCCCATGTTATCCCATCTCACAATATCTTTTGTTGATTGTGTAACTACCTCCAGTCAAAAGAAGAAATTATGGGATGGTATAACATTCATTGTTTACCCTACAATGTGGAGGAGACTAACTAGTTTTGACATTTTCCCCCACCTCTCTCCCTCTCTTTCCCTCTCCGACATATCATTGTTAGACCTAAGTGATTAGACTACTAAGAGGGAAGTGAATTAGTCATCAACCAATTAAATCACTTTTCAACCTTTAAACTAGTTTAGAAGATAGACTTAATAGTAGAAAACAAAAGCTTCAAACATGAAAGTGCATTTACAAAGTAAAGGGACACTCAACACAAAGATTTTGTGTTTTGGAAACCCAAATTGGGTGAAAACCACAATGGAGATTAGTACCCTCATATTGTGTGCTCTTTTGAATTATGTCATATTAGGAGCTTAACCTTCTTATGGGTTTATAAAGACACTTCTAGGTATCACTTAATCAAGTGTTTTAGCTCTAGCCATGTTAGGAGCTTTGCATTGTTAAGATTATCCTTGTAAAAGGACTTAGAACACTAATTACAATTATACCTATCAAAGGATTACAATAAATGATCTATTAGGATCCACCCAGTTAAAGGATTTCTTCTACAAATATTAGGAAACAAAAAGTAGAATGATATCTAATATAGCACCTCCTTTGATTGATCAAATCCATTATAGCACACACAATCACTTCATTGTATACTCTTCATCATCACAATCACTCAACTATATACAATCATGCTCCCAATACATATCTCAACGCACACAAAAAAATCCCTATGCCACAATATCCTATAATTGGCTTTACATTCAAATATATGAAGAACATTCAAACATATTTTGACCAAAAAAACCCTTCCTTTAGAATCTTCATGACATGCTTGCATCAATCACTCAAATGTCATATCATCACCTTCAAACATTAAGACATGTTAGCACATCATAACCAACTTGAATGAATTCATCACATCATCCATATCGGTCACATATCCTTGATCTATCAATGGTAACTCAAGAACAAAAATGATTTATCTAGAAACTTTGTTTATCACTATAACACTTTTTCAGTGGTCATTTAATTGAGTTGTAGTCACAACCACAATGGTTAAGGGTAATGATGCACCTCCTCTTGTGACCAATTCACTTAACTGTTCATAGATAAATGAAAAAAAAATCAAATCACTTATTGTTTGTCACTAACCATTCTATCAATTACATTGTTAACCTTCAACCAATCATAACTTACTCAAATCGTGTCATCAAGTTCATGAATAAAGAAAAGTGGTGGCCCTTGTCAAACAATGCAAGTGAAAATCCACATGTAGAAGTCATAGTTGATGGGGATATTCCAAGTTTTGGGTTAATGAATTGTTGCATTTCTTGGCAAGTCATTTAAAGGTCTAGAGTTGTAAGTTTAGAAAAAGATTGAAATCCTATGATAGAGGTTAATATTTTTAGGTACTTAGCAATTTCTAAATCCAATGGATAACAATCTCCTATATGTTTGTAAATTCCTATGGAAATCTATCTCACGTGAATAAGGTATTAAGAATAGAGATAGAAAGTAGGGTGGATGATGTAAATTTATGTAAGAAAGTAGATAGGGTTAATGGTTATGAGAAACTTCTTATGAAATTTTGGCTTATATTTCTATTATAAATATACTATTGTTATCAATAAAACATAAATAAAAAATTATTTAATTATAATATAATCAAATGAGGTTGTTGGTAGAAAAATTGTCAAGATGGATAATGCACCTGGTTAACCCACCCTCATGAAATGGAAATGAAGCACTTCCCTCTTCCCTTATGTTTGTTTAACAAAAAATAAAAAATGACCATGCAAATAATGAAGTACTTTATTGATTTTCAACTCACAGTGGGAACAATGGATAGTATGACATGTTACCCCATTGTAACAAAGTTCATCTCATCATGAAGATCTCTCTCCCATTTCTCACAATTTCACTTCCTCCTAACCTCTTGTGTGTATGTGGGGAGGGGAATATAAAAAAGAGTTAGGGGGGGGGGAGGAGAAGGGATAAAATATTTATAATTAAGAATAAATAGGGATTATATAATGGTTGGAATCATGGTTAGGGTTAGGGTTTAATTAGGATTAGATTTGGGAAAGGGGTTTAATATTCTGGCATTGTTAGGGTCAAGGTTAGTTTTAGGGTTTTGGTTATGGTCTTGTTTAGTTGATAGCTACCATGTTATGTGAAGGATGGTTTTGATATGGCATGTTACCCCCCCTCGACATAAGAGATCACTCTACTTCCTCTTAGGTTTCGTTTGTTATTTTATTATAATGTTTGTGTATGTGAGGCTAGTTTAGCAAGGTTCTAATTTGTAGGTATCCATAGGTTATTAGGGTTTCTAGTATTTGTGTTAATACATCGTGCTACTGAAATATTTGTTGCTAATACATTGTATTATCCCTTATGATTTGTGCCACATAAGCTTGTGGTGCTACCTAATCTCTTGAACTCCACAATGATATACTAACAGAGAAAATAAGAGTTTAACAAAGAAGGATCAGCTAGGTTTCAATTTAAGCATCATGAATCTATATAAGGTGGGTTAATCCAACTCCCTTATATCAAATTCTATAGATTCAACTTCCTAGGCTCAAACCATGCATTAAGAAATTTAATCTTAGAAAAAATTCAAGATGACCCATAATCTAGACACAGTATTATGCTTCACCATGAAAAGGAAACAATATTCGAAATGTATACATATGAGTTATTTTTGCAAGTAGAACAAACTATACCAATCAATGTGATTGCATCTTCTACATACATTTTTTGACTAACCCTTATATTCAAATGTATCTTATAGAGATATGGTGCTCACAAACACCTTCAAGATGTGTTGTAAGTGGACAAAAGTATTAACATCCATTGAGTTTAGATCAATCCCCTTTATTAAGGTGTGAAAGATGTAAGCTATTAAAGATAAGAGTGTAAAATGCCTATATGTTGATTATGCAACATCTGCCATAGATGATGTAAGCCTATTGTAGCTACTTGATGGTATTTTTGAGGTACTATTTGGAGTGACATTTCCACTAAATAAATGGTGATTATTAATGACTTGAACCTTCTCCTTATCTATACGATTCTTAGATTCTATATCCTAAATCTGAATTATTTTAGCATCAACTTAATAGAAATGTTAACCAATTTCATGATTTCATTTTTCCTTTGAGGAAAATACAATTGAAAATTAGGAATATACAATGACATTTGATGTGAAAAATCCTATCCATAAGCTAGAATGACATTTCATGCAAATTATAATTAGATCATCTATTATAAACAAATGTATGAAAGAATATAATTTATTACTTTTATTTATTAATAGATTATTCATGGTACATGACATAAGAAGTTGATAATCTATTTATGTTTCCTTGGAATTTCTTATATTTTAAGACCATGAAAAATTATTTTGACAAATTCATTCTTAAAAATATGTTCTAGATATTTTGTGTGTTTTCAAAATCTAACATGCATTTGAGTTAAATATTTACATATTAACTTCCTTCCATCAACAATAGTAACAATATAGCATCTACCATATGGGTCTTATATTACATGATTATGTTCACATAGCATATTGTCAAAGTTTTCTAACAACCTTCATTAAATGAACCCCATTTCATTAGTTATAATGTAATGAATGGATTCACATGCTTTCTTTGAAAGTTGATAAAACTTGACCTTAAAACTAGGGTAGTTTTTCTTATTTATTATGTGAATTTTTGCATAAATAATTGATGATTTTATGTTATTTGAATAAAGATATCATATAGATCAAATAAGTTGAAATGGGTGTGGATATAGAGAGGTGATGGGAATGAACCCTGTTTCACATATGATTATACTATTTTTCACTATATAATTAAATTAAGCAATTCCTATATATATCACTAAATAATTAAGTTAAATTTTAATTTATAAATTATAGCTAATTTTATAAAATAAAACATTCCTATTAATTATCATTTTAAAAAAATTACTTCAAACTATTTTAATAATCATGAAAATATCAAATAAATGATAACGTGTATTATCATAATGACAATTCAAAGTTAAAATAAATGTTAGAAAATTAATATACATTAACTAATGATTAAACTAACTAAAGACTCATACACATCAAATAAGAAATAACTAAATAATAAACTTTCAAATAAAAAATAACTAAATTGAAGAAAATAATTTTTTTAATATTTACTTTCAATGACATCCAAATCAATTATGAATTTTTATCTCATGATTTTTTTACATTTAATGGATATCTTGATGCAAACTTAGCATTGCAACTTAAATATGTTAAACAAAATTAAGTTAAAATTTTAAAAAGTGTGATACAACTGAAATAATGATTGTGGAAGAAAATTGGACACCTTGATAGTGGACTCTCACTTTAAATATTTGTTTTAACCATATAAATAGCACTTGCAGTTGCCAAAGTAGAATGTCAATTATAAAATATTTCTTATTTTTTCAACCCAAGACCTCTTCAATAAAAGGCTCGCAATTTACCATTGTGTTGTAGGCTCTAGTCTATGACCACATAACATAATGAAGGCGTAAGTATTTCAGAATAAATATAAATATACTACCAGAAGAAAGAAATATTTACTTATCTTTAGTTCCCTCCTAATGTCATAATATAGGGTATGCAGCCAATTATTTAAATATCTTACCAAGAAGAATTGCTATACTTACTTTGTTTTTAAAAAGCCTTCCTACTAAATTATCTAAATAACTGACCACATAGTCATTTCTGTAATATTGCAAGCTCGATCACATTATGACACCATTATTGTATATGATTATAAGTCAACAATGGTAGAACGGACCAGCAGTTGGTGACAACTATTTCTTAGATTCTTCTCCATCGGCCTGTAGTGGATGGGCACACTGTGGAAAGGTATTTCTTCTTAAGAAGTCAGGCGACTGTGGGTTCGACTCCCACCGGGCGTGCAATCTACCATTTCATGCCATGAGAAATTTAGCAGGGTGATAGTGGATTTCACCTTATCTCATGCTTAATTGCACTACTATTCGATGACATGTAAATAAATTCAATTTATTAGTGAACAAGTATTTCTATCTCTTTCACATGCCTTTTATTCATTGCTTATCTGTTGATGTCATATGCTAAGAAGACTCACAATGTGAGTAGAGAGAGTGTAGAATGAACTCCCACAGAAGGCATTATATTGAGTAGTTAACTGATTTAACAAAATGTCTCAAACACAAATGATCTCATGACACGAATGATTGTAGGATAAGTTACAAGTGGGCCTCATGAAAATGCCTCAAAAACTTACAAGGAAGTGCAATTGGCTTGTCAGCATCCTCCCAGCCTGTGCCAACATAGGAGCTTTAAAATAAGTTATCAACATCCACCACAAGACGATTATAAAATGAAATTGTTTAGATATCTTAATTGTATGTATGGTGTTAAACGTGTGCACAAAATGTGGAAACATGCATAAGACATGCCATCATGAGAAAACATCCCAAGAAATAGGATGTCCCTGTGTTGGACTTGTAATCTAACAGTTAATGAGATTTATATACAATTGTTGGCAAGACAAATAATTCTTATATTTGGTTTAGTGCACAAAGTATTAAGATATAAACTCTATGAATGGGAAGACAATAGATAAAAGAATTTTTGTTTTTTGTTTTGAGAAACTCGTATAAGTTACAAACAATGTTTATCAAAGAGCTGAAACTGTAAGAGCTTGAAAGAATTTTGTTATAAGAGTTTCAGATGATATAAAGATCACAGGCATCATGGGTGTCATGGGACGTCTAAAACTAATAAGATAAAGATGGAATAATTATAAAGCATCTTAGGTGTAATGGGAAATTACAACGAAACTAACGTCAGCGCAAAGAAACACAAGTCAAAATGATTCTAGCATTGCAGAGTGTTAATTATTGTTAGTTGGACAGTTGTTATTTCTGACCCGAAAATAGCAGTAGTATTTATGGGTAGCTTGGACAGCTATTCGTCTTTATCTATGAATAGCAGTAGTATTTATGGGTGGTTTGGACAGCTGTTTGTCCACTTGCCAAGAATTAGTAAATGGTTATTATTTAGTAATTTTAGAGATTCCCTTTTGGAAACCTTGCAACAAATTTTATTATTGGCTGTTGAGTTGTCTTAATCTCAGTCGTTGGTTTGATTTAATCTCGATCGTTGGTTTACCAATAGGAGTAGTATAAAAAGGGGTCATTGGATCATTTGGATAAGAAGTTTTGGAGAAACGTTTGCAGTGTTAGCAAACAGTCTTGCAGTGTTAGCAAAGGCGCAGTGTTAGCGTGGGGATAGTAGTGGGGAATATCAGCGGGAGAAATTAGGAGGTTGTCGGAGTTCTGCCAGTGAGGCAAGAAATTTTGTATCTTTTGATTTGCTGAAGTTTAATATAATTTCTCATTTGTAGAACTGGTTTTCCCTTAGGGGTTTAATATTGTGTTCATTGTGTTGCGCATTTCTTTCCGTATTTTATAAGTGAAGTTGCAGTTGTGTTATTTTTTGATATTAGCTGGGACTTTATTTTCAGCAGTTTAATAATCGTTTATGATAGAACATTAATAATCAGTGACTGCAATAGTTTGATTTTTCACATGGTATTAGAGCATTGTTAAGGGTAGAAGAGTTTTTCCCTAGGAAAGAAATTTTGATCTCTTTAGATTTATTATTGCTTTAAACCCTTGAGATGGCTTCAACTGGTTTGAGAGATCAGGATAGATTGGATGGTGCCTCAAATTTTGGTGTCTGGAAGGCCAGAATTTCTTTATTGTTGGAAGAGAATGGTATCAAGGATTATGCTACCAGTGGTGTACCTGTACCAACAGATGCAACACAGCTTGCAGCATATAGGAAGGATGATGCCAAAGCAAGGAGGATTATCCTTGATGGTGTCAAGGATCATATTGTTCCACATATCTCGGAGCTAGATACAACAAAGAAGATGTGGGACGACATTCTAAATCTGTACCAGAATGCTACCACCAACAGGAAGTTGATTCTCAGAGAGAAGCTAAAGAATACCCGGATGAATCAGGGAGAAGACGTCACAAGTTACCTCACCAAGCTCAGACTTATCAAGGATGAGTTAGCAGCTGTTGGAGATAGCCCTAGTGATGATGAGCTAGTGAGAATAGCCCTAAATGGGTTTACTAAACAATGGAGTGTCTTTGTTCAAGTTGTCAGTGGACGAGATACTTTACCGAGTTGGGATTGACTATGGATTGATTTCACTCAGGAGGAGTTTAGACTAAGTCTTGTCAATGGGGCCAACAAGAGTCAAAAAAATTGGGTGGAACAAGAGAACGTTGCCCTAGCAGGTAAAGGGAAACCAAAGAAGGGATCTAGCAAAGGATCAAATTCATAAAGTGAAAAGAAGAAGGACCTTTCTAAGGTCAAATGCTTTGGATGTCATGAGTTTGGCCACTATGTCAGTGATTGCCCAGAGAGGAAGAAGGGTAAGAAGTAGGTGGCAGCTTCAACAAGTGCGGAAGAACTCTCCAGTAGAATGGAAGATGAGTTTGCACTCATAGCTTGTATGGTTACCACAACCTCACAGTGTGTTTGGTATATAGATAGTGGGGCGTCATTTCATATGACAAGAGTTAGAGAGTACCTCTCCAGTTACAAGGTGGAGGACACCAACATCCAGATTTCTATAGGAAACTTGTCCAAACTCAACCCTATTGGGAAAGGGACTGTTCAATTTCAGAGGGAGAATGGAAAGATAATTCCACTTCATGATGTGTTATATGTGCCAGGCTTAGGTATGAATTTGATTTCTGTATTTGTTCTTCAGGATAGGGGGTATAATGTACTCTTTAGAGGGAAACATGTGTTGATTAAGCACAAGGATTGGAAATCATCCATAACTATTGGAGTTAGGAGTGGTCACCTTTATAGAATGCAGTTTGATACTCCTAAGGCACTTATGAGCAACAGCAATCCTAGAGATCTTGGAGAGCTATGGCATAGGAGGATGGGCCATATTCATCATGGAGCACTTAGATTGCTTCGTGAGACCGTGACAGGTGTTCCAGAGGTGAGCACAGAGCATGACGATGTATGTAAGGGATGTGTGTTGGGGAAGTTTGCGAAAGCATCTTTTCCAAGGAGTGACACCAGATCTAAGGGTGTTCTTGATCTAGTACATTTAGATGTTTGTGGACCAATGTCGATGAAATCTCTCAGAGGATATGAGTACTATGTTACTTTTATTGATGATTTCTCTAGAAAGACCTGAATATACTTCTTGAAGACTAAGGATGAGGTTTTCAGTCAATTCCAAGAGTTCAAGGCTCTTGTGGAGAACTCGATAGGAAAGAAGATAAAGGTTCTTCGGTTAGACAATGGAGGCGAGTACAAAGGAAATGTCTTCCAGGAGTTCTGCACCAAAGAAGGAATCAAGAGAGAATGGACTATTCCTTACAATCCATAGAAGAATGGAGTTGCCGAGAGGAAGAACTGTTCTATATCGAAGGCAGCAAGAGCTATATGCTACATGACCAGGACATGCCCCATTACTTATGGGCAGAGGCATGTAATATGACAGTCTACATTTAGAATAGAGTTCCACACAAGGTGCTAGGGAAGATGACACCAGAGGAGGCTTTCAGAGGGAAGAAGCCAGATGTTAGTCACTTCACGATATTTGAGAGTTTGGCATATTGCCATATTCCTGGAGATACACATACAAAGTTAGATCAGACTGCAGAGAGGTGGTACTTTGTTGGGTACAGTGAGACCTCAAAGGCATATAGGATTTTCATTCCAGGGACTAAAAGAATTATTGTCAGATGGGATGTCAAGTTCATGGAGGACAAGGCATTCAAGAGATCCAGAGATTTTCCAGCAGATGATCAGAGTGAGTAGCCAACAGAACCTCCAAGACCAAGTCAAGGGAAGCAAAGCTCAAGTACAGTTACCAGTATGAGTGTAGACTTAGTTAGTGAAGATTCGTAGAGTATGGAGCAATAGGTGCAACAGGAAATGCATCTAGAAGACTTAGAGGTTGACATTTCATCCTCTACAGTTGGCAACAGGAACCATTCGGTTCCAGATACACAAAGGGATACTCAAGAGTTTGTGGGAGCTCCTAGGAAGAGTACTAGACAGCGAAGACAACCAGCCAAGTTCAATGACTATGTGGAATTAGTTAGTCAGTTGGTAGATAGTGAGCCTTCTAGCTATCAAGAAGCTGCAAAACATCAGGTATGGCGAGATGCTATGGTTGAGGAATATTCTTCAATAATGTAGAATGATGTGTGGGAGGTAGTACCTAAACCAACAGATAGGGCTATAGTTGGATCACGCTGGATCTATAAGATAAAGCATGGTGCAGATGGTAGCATCGAGAAATAAAAGGCTAGGTTCGTGGAAAAGGGGTTCTCTCAGAAGGAGGGAATAGACTATGAGGAGACATTTTCTCTAGTTGCCAGGTATACTTCTATACGAGCTGTAATCTCACTTGCAGCACAGATGGGATGGAAAATTTATCAAATGGATGTCAAGACAGCATTCCTCAATGGTGAGTTGAAGGAGGAGGTATACATAGAACAACCAGAAGGCTTTGTAGCACACAGCAAAGAGACCCACATGTGCAGATTGAAGAAAGCATTGTATGGACTCAAGCAGGCTCCTAGAGCGTGGTATGAGCGCATTGATACATACTTGTAGAAAATGGTCTTTGTGAAGAGTGAAGCATATGCTAACCTCTACTACGTGATGGTTGGAGCTCATAGTGGATTGCAAGAGGAACCTTGCAAAAGAGTTCGAGATGAAGGATTTAGGACTTATGCACTACTTTCTAGGCATGGAAGTGTGGCAGACAGATGGGGAGATTTTCCTTGGTCAAGGGAAATATTGCATTGAAATCTTGAAGAAATTTGGGATGGAGGATTGCAAAGCCATGTCTACACCCATGATCACGAATTGGAGGAAGGTAGATACATCTAAGGAGAAAGATGTAGATCCCACTTTATATAGACAATTGATTGGTTTGCTTATGTATTTGGTCAACACTAGACCAGTTATAGCATTTGCAGTTAACTCTCTTAGTCAGTTCATGGTTGAACCAAAGAGAATGCATTGGGTAGCAGCTAAGCATGTGCTACATTACTTGCGTGGTACAGTCGAGTATGGGATCAAATATGTTTGAGGTGAAGGTATCAGGTTGATAGGCTATGCTGATGCAGATTGAGCAAGAAGTACAATAGACAAAAGGAGCACTTTAGGGTGTTGTTTCAGCTTGGGATCAAGAGTTGTATCTTGGTTCAGCAGGAAGCAAAAGTCTGTGGCTCTAAGTTCAGCAGAAGCAGAATACATAGTAGCTAGCATGGCGACATGTGAAGCTATATGGCTTCGAAAGTTGTTAGTAGCCTTTTTTGGTCAGAAGGTTGAGACTACTGTGATACATTGTGACAATTAGAGTTGCATCAAGTTGTCTGAGAATCCAGTATTTCATGATAGGTCTAAACATATAGATATCAGATATCACTTCATCAGAGATTGTGTACAAAGGGGAGTTGTTTGACTACAATACATACCTACAAATGAGCAGGTAGCAGACATTTTGATGAAGGCTTTGGGAAAGGCAAAATTTATCTTTTTCAGAGATAAGATGGGTGTCATGCAGAACAACTTCCTCGCTAAGAGGGAATGTTAATTATTGTTAGTTGGACAGCTGTTATTTCTGACCCGGAAATAGTAGTAGTATTTATGGGTAGCTTGGACAGCTGTTCATCCTTATCTATGAATAGCAGTAATATTTATGGGTGGTTTGGACAGTTGTTTGTCCACTTGCCAAGAATTAGTAAATGGTTATTATTTACTAATTTTAGAGATTCCCTTTTAGACACCTTGCAACCAATTCTATTATTGGCTGTCGAGTTGTCTTAATCTCAGCCATTGGTTTGATTTAATCTCGGTCATTGGTTTACCAATAGGAGTAGTATAAAAAGGGGTCATTGGGTCATTTGGATAAGAAGTTTTGGAGAAACATTTGTAGTGTTAGCAAACAATCTTGCAATGTTAGCAAGGGCACAGTGTTAGCATGGGGATAGTAGTGGGGAATATCAGTGGAAGAAATTAGGAGGTTGTCAGAGTTCTACCAGTGAGAGGCAAGGAATTTTGTATCTCTTGATTTGCTGAAGTTTAATATAATTTCTCATCTATAGAATTGGTTTTCCCTTAGGGTTTTTTTTAGGGACAATTTGTCCAAAAATATTGTGTTCATTGTGTTGCGCATTTCTTTTCATATTTTATAAGTGAAGTTGAAATTGTGTTACTTTTCGATATTAGCTGGGAATTTATTTTCAGCAGTTTAATAATCATTTATGATGAGAGATTAATAATCAGTGATTGCAATAGTTTGATTTTTCACACAGAGAAGATGTCTTGGAATGGAAATGAGAAAGTTTGGCAATCACCAGTTTAGAATGATACAAACTATAATTTCTTCCATGTAGAAATTGAAGATAATAGTTTATCTCAGTTTTGAACTGTCAAATTATAAGGAAGATCTTAGATGCAAAATAGACATGCAAGAGTTCTAGTTTTGATAATTTTGAATGCATTTATCTTTGCACGAAATAAGGAGAATATCTTTAAGTTTATACCTTTCACAACAACTATGAATGATAGTCTTTATGTCAGTAAAATCTTAGACTCATCAAATAGCAAGTGGATAAATAGCCAATGAAATTTTCAATTATTGAGATTTGTTTATTACATGAAAAATCATAAAAGATTGTTTGATAATTACAAATTTATTTATTAAATAGCGAAAAAAAGGTCTACTCATGGAATTCCGTCGGCCTACGTAATCATGTTTGCAATCAATTAAAAATTAGAGTTTTCATTTTCTGTGTTGTAGTAGAATAGAGAGAATTTATTATTTTCTTATTACATCATGATTAATTTTACAATTATTTAGAAGGTCTTTTGTTTAACAAAGTGGTATGAGAGCCAACATTGTGTGGAGCTTAATAGGTTGCATTGAAGGAAGAAGCTGAAGTTTAAATTGGAGAATTATGTGAGAAGACATGGTAATAATCAACAATATATCACAGCTTCAAATTATGATATTTAATGGTAAGAATTATGATGTTTGATCCATAAAAATGAAAACTTTTTTTCATTCTTAATATATTTGGGATTTAGTTGAGAAAGGTTTTGTAGAAAAAAAGAACCATACAACCTAATAAGGGTTACCATAGGAAGAGAAAGGTTTGTTAAAGAATAAAGAGAAGGATTCAAAGGCCTTTTTTTTCATTTAGCCAGCAATGGATGACTCACTAATTCAAGAGTTTCTAGAGAAACTAACTTGAAACAAGCATGGGATGCCTTACCAATTTTTTATCAAGGTAAAATGATGGTAAAGGTAGCAAGATTGCAAATATTAAGGACAAAGTTAAAAAAATCTTAATATGAATGTATCAAACAATACAATTTCTTTACCCAAGTACAATGAATATTGTTGATCAATTGAGGACCGAAGGGGAAGATATTTCTGATCAAAAAGTGGTTGAAAAGGTTCTTAGAAATTTACCTAGTAAGTTTGATTCAATTCTAGTTGTCATTGAAGAATCAAAATATTTGTCACAATTGTTTGTGGATGAACTGAGTTCTTTGTTATCACATGAGTCTATAATAAACATAAATAATAATTCATCTCTTGAGATTTCTTTCAAAGTTCAAACTTCATTAAGAGGAAGAGGAAGATCAAACTTCAGAGGAAGAGAAAGAGGAAGAGATAGATTAGTGAATATAGATAGAGGAGGAAGGACGAACCAACCTAATCAAAGTTTCAATAAAAAAGGACATTGTAGAAACCAAAAATCATCAAGGTTTGATAAATCTTATATGTAGTGGTATTATTGTAAGAGGTATGGTAATTTGGCTAATGCATGTAGGAAGGAACAAGCAAGTCTAGAAAATCCAAGTGCAAATTATTCAAATGTATCTGATAGTAATTTAGATAGTTTATTTATAAAATTGAATGTGGCTCAAGAAAACTCGAAGGATGTATGGATTTTAGATAGTGGATGTAGTAACCTAATGTCTAGAAATAAAGAAATATTCTCTAATTTGGATGATTCTATAAAATCTGAAATAAAATTGGAAAATTATAGTATAGTTCTTATAATGGGGAAATGTGTTATTCATGTATTGGCTAAAAATAAAGAAAAAATGTTTATTCCCAATTTTTACTATGTGCCTACATTAACACATAATATAATGAGTATCAAGGTCAATTAGCTAACAAGGAGTATAAAGTTATTTTTGAGGATAATGCTTGCACTTGATCTTAGATGAAAATTCTAGAGACCGATTGATTGCTAAAGTTGAGATGAGAAGGAATAGGATGTATCATGTTCAAATCCATTGTATTGAAGGAATGATGGAAATTAATTTCAAGGTAGAAGTCCTATATCACACTTAGTCATGGCATTTGATGTATGAACACCTTCATTCTGATGGCTTGAGTTTATTCCAGAAGAAGAATATGGTAAACATTTTTCCACCAATTATAGTACCTCCTAATTCTTGTAAAAGTTGTATTATGGAAAAGCAACATAGAAAAATCTTTCTTGGAGGAAGTTCAATTAGAGCAAGAGGGATCTTTTGGATTTGATTCATACTGACATATGTGGTCCTATGCAAATCCCATCTTTAGAAGGAAGTTTTTATTTTTTGACATTCATTAATGATTTCAACAAAAGACATAGATGTTTTTTAAGGAGAAATCTAATGCTTTCAATAAGTTTGAGTTCAAATAAATGGTGAAAATGAAAAGTAGATTATTCGTCAAGGTACTTAGATCTGATAGAGGTGGAGGGTATAATTGTAATGAATTCTTAAACTACTAAAAATATCATGGGATCAAGAAACAATTTACAACCACAAATACACCACAATAGAATAGTGTAGCAAAGAGGGAAAACAAAACCATAATGGACATGGCAAGGAGTATGTTAAAGAAAATTATTTATCTAATGATTTTTGGGTGGAAGTTGTTGCATGTGTGATATATATCTTAGATAAAATTTCTACAAAGAGCATGAAATATAGAAACCCACAAGAAGCATGGATTGGTATGAAATATTTTGTATCTCATTTTACAATTTTTGGCTGTGTTGCATATGTTTTGGTTCCAACTAAATTAAGAAGAAAATTGGATGATAGGAGCAACTTGAAAAATGCATTTTCATTGGTTATAGTGAGGATTCAAAAGCTTGCATATTATATAACCTTGTCTCAAAGAACATGGACAAGGTAATCATAATTGGAGCACCAATACCTAATGAAGAAGAACATGAAGAGCAAGTGGGTTAGCCAAATCAAGTAGGACCAAACACTCCACAAAGAAATCATGTGCAAGGTCAAATGCCAAATTTCATGAAAATCAACACACTCCAAGTGTAAGTAATACACCTTCCATGAAAAATGGTGAAAAGATGAGAAGTTTGAAAGATATTTATGACTAAGGAGATGAGAATCTATATTTTTGTTCAAATTTTACATTTTTCTCTTCTGATCCTTTATATTTTGAAGAAGTTAAGGAGGAACATTGGGCCAAAGCCATCAATGAGAAAATTGAGTCTATTGAAAGAAATGATACATGGGAACTTGTAGATCTACCTAAAGGTAAGGATTGCATTGGAGTTAAATGGGTTTTTAAACCAAATTTAATGCACAAGGTGAAGTTTAAAGGTATAAAGATAAATTAGTGGAAAAATAAAATTTCACCACAATATGGTGTTGATTATTACGAAACATTTTCTCCAGTTGCTAGACTTGATACAATTAGAATGGTTTTAGCTGTAGCTACACAAAAAAGTTGAAAAGTTTTTTAAATGGATGTGAAATCAACTTTTTTGAATGCTTTTCTTGAGAAATAAGTTTATATTCAACAACCATTTGTTTATGAAGCATGGTTATGAAGCATGGTCATGAAACTAAAGTATGTAAATTGAAAAAGACTTTTTATGGCTTGCTAAAACAGAACTTATTCATGCATGACAAGAAATTTTTTCTTTTAGGAGTCTTAAGGAGCCCACCCTCTATACAAAGATCGATAAAGAAGGATAGATTTTAATTGTATGCTTATATGATGATGATTTTATTTTCATTGGAAATTTTTCTATAACATGTTTAAGAAATCAATGATGGAAGGAATTGAAATGACTAATTTGTATTTGATGAGACATTTCTTTGGTATTGAGGTTGCTCAATCTAATAAAAAAAATTATTTGTCAAAAAAAGTATGCCAAGAATGTGTTAAGAAGATTAAATATGATTAATTTTAATCTAGCACCAATGCCAGTTTTAACAGGAAGAAAACTTAGCAAAAATGATTTTGGGTCATATGCCAATCCAACCTTATTGAAGAAACTTGTTGGGAGTTTGGTGTATCTCATAACTGCAAGGCTTGAAATTGAGTATGGTGTTAGCTTGATCTCAAGATTCATGGAGTCACAAAAAAACTCACATTGGCAAGTTGAAAAAATAATACTCAAATATGTTGCAACAACAAAAGAATATGAAATTTAATATGCCAAAACTAGTGATTTTACATTGATTGACAGTCATTGTTTAGGCAATCTTGATGATAGAATAAGAACTTATAGATATATCGTTTATTGTCATGTAGGTGCAATTCCATGGGCATCAAAGAAATAATTCATAGTAATGATTTCATCAAGTAAAGTGGAATATGAACCAGTCACATCAACAATATAACAAGTAATTTTGATGAGGATATTAAAGGATCTACTATGAGGATAGGAGGAGTCAACACAAATTTTCTACAACAATAAATCAACAATTGCTCTTTCAAAGAGCCATATTTTTCATAGAAGAAGCAAGCACATTGATGCGAGATTTCATTTCATTAGAGAATTTGTCAGCAATGGAGAAATTCATACTGATTATTGTAGATCTGAAGACCAACTTGCTAATATTTTCACCAAAGCATTTCCTAAAGAAATATTTGAATATCTATGAGAAAAATTGGGAGGGATTGGAGCTGAAAATTTTAAGGAGGAAGAATAGAAACTATAGTTTCTTTCATGCAACAGTTGAGCTAATAGTTTATCTTTGTTTTGACCTATCAAATAAGGAAGATATCATATGTAAAATAAAAATGTAGTAATTTAAAGATGAGATTTTGAATGCATTTCTATTTGCATGAAATAAGGAGGATATCTCCAAGTTTATACCTTTTGCAATAGTTGTGAATGATATTCTTTGTGTTAGTCAACTATTAGACTCATCAAATAAGGATTTTCCATTTCCTTTAGGCCTATAGTTAGAAATGCATTTCAATAGTTAACTTATTCTCTCCCTTTTTTCATTCTAATAGTTAGGATACATGCAGTTGTGTTTGATCTGCCTTTTGTCATTCTAATAGTTAGGATACATGCAGTTGTGTGTGATCTGCTTCTCATACACGATAATCTACATGAACACCCACAATAGATGATCATAGGTGGTGTGAGGACTCTTTTAAAAAAAGCCTATGTATTCATGTTTGTAATCAATAAAAAATCAAATTTTTTTGTTCTGTTTAATTTGTTGTAGCATAATAGAGAGAATTTGTTATTTTCTTAACATATCTTGGTTATTTTTACTACTATTTAAAAGATTTTTGTTTTTCTAATGTAGAGTCAGAGGCCTTATCCATTAGGCCATGGGTTCCTTAATTTGTGAACTCAACAAAAGTAGTACAAGATTGTAAGAGTACTTGAGTAATCTAGAGTGAAATGGAAGATTGCTCTATCTAATTATAATACTTTAAAACACATATGTGGAGTTACATATTTATTAGATAATCTACAAAAGTGTTCTAGTTTCTAAAATTCATATGTTATGAGAGATTATAGTGAGAACCTCCTTTCAGTTTTGGTAATGTTTCCAACATGTGATTTTTATTTTTATATTTCTTTTTATTGTTTTATTAAATTTTATATAGGATACTATATTGCATTCATCTATGTGTAATTAGTGAGTTCTTTTTAACCAATCAACTACTGTAGCAGGAAAAAGAACTTCTAGGATTCTACCTCTTCAAAGATCGAAGACCATAGAAAATTTACATTGCAAATTGTGAATTGTGGACTTGTAAGGTAGCCCAACCTCATGCATGGATGTCCAAGGAACTATTCCTCAATTAGTTGCATCACTTTTTCAAATATGAACTTGACGGATTTTTATGTAGTAATAGGTATTTACTTATATATGATGGTTGTAGGGCATAATTGGGTATCTTCTGATGAGTTTATTTAAGATATAATTTGAATTGAAATACCCCAAGAGTATCAATCTAGAACTCATAATATGATGAGATATGTGGTGGCTATCTACTCAAGGGATGAAGATAACAAGCCAAGTGGTTATGGATGTAATCTAATTCACACACTAAGGAATCAAAGTAAAAATCCTTTAATGAGGGAATCAAAATACACACTCTAAAGAATAAAACTCTCTTAAAAGAACTCACACTTGTGGAATGAAATCTACCTTAGATCTAATCTAATTACATTAATCACTAGAATATTACATCATCACACCAATTAATCAAATACCAGTAGTGAAACTCCAAATCAATAATCACACCAACTTAATTTAACATCAATGCTAAAAATCACCATTAATAATTACATTTAAGAAGTTAAATATAAATATTAAAAATCATTCATTAAATATTCTAATATGTTGATTAATCATCAAGATTAGGATGAACTCTATTTTTGATAGGAAGTTCACTTGCAGGAGGAATTCATTCAATAATAGTTGGCAAATATGGAAAAACTAAGTGACAGGAGGTTCGGATATGACAAAATGCAATGAGAAGTTTATACTACCGTAAAAGAGGAATGACATGTAGTGGCAGCAATACGATGAAACAATTAGAGCCAAATAGAATATAGATGTTGGAATTAAATTGGGCTCATAACTTATTTTCTTTGTTTCACAAACATAACACAGATTTCACTCTTAATATCCATCCATTACTCTATATGTATAAAGCCACCATTAAACTAGAGCAACTTAATTAGATAAGATAAATGAAATTATACAAACCACATAGATGTACAAACAAGACCTAAATGAAATCAAACCAACTATACAAATAAACAAACTTGCTAAGACACCTGAGAGGGGTCCTTGTCTCTGGTTATCATGGTGAGCAAAGAACTTAGTCACACAACCACTTTAATTAACCCAACTCCAAGCAATATGTCAACAGTAGAATAGTTTATAACATAGTTTTAATATATTAATATCCAACTTAATATCTTATG
>CM053787.1:621325222-621492722 GCA_028749045.1 Cupressus sempervirens | reverse complement strand
AATTCATATTTAACATATAGTGCATAATTGTATTCTAGACTTTTTGTACATATATTTAGGATTAGGGTTTATCCAATTATGAATATGGTAAATATTAACTTAGGATTGCTATTAACTTAATATTAAGGGTTTATTGGACTATGAATATTTAGGATAAGGTAAAATTAAAGAGTTCAATATTTAGGATTAGGGTTTATTGCATTATGATTTTTAAATTATGAATATTTAAAATGAGGGTTCATTTTAATTATGTTCTTTTAAATTATGAATTTATTTAGGTCATAGTCAACCAGGACAACCTACTGAGGTTGGAGAAGGTTCATTCCAAGTTCAAACAGGTATGTACATGTACACATCTCTCGCAAGTACAATCTCTCTCTTGATTTATAGGTCTAGACAAACTTTATATCGTTTATTTTTAATTTTAGAGAAAAGTTCCCTTACAAGCTTGCTTGATTTTATTTGTTATAGATCATGCACGTGTAGTAGTACATGACAAAAATGTTGGACATCAAGAAATTGAAGATGAAGCAATGGATATCAAAGAAGGATCATCTAAAGGTTAGATAAAATTGTATTTAATAGTTCACTTGTTATGTATGTACACATATGTCCCCTAAAAAGAAGTTGTAGCTTAAGTAGGTATGTGCAAGACCATGGTGTACCAAAAAGTGGTGATCTAGAAAATATGTAGTTCTGAAATTCTTCAAAGCATTTAAAAATCTATTCCAACATTTTTTCCCACCCATCGTGATACCAAACCAAAAGACTAATACCTTTATAAGGCGTAATATATCTTTGGATACCAATCCTAAATGATCAACTTTGAAAATGTCTTTAAAATGTGTTCTTGGCCTGTTCTTGTGTAATTTTTACTTCAAACATGTAGTTACAAACTTTTTTTCCAACTAAATTTGATGAAATGAAAAGAGTTTCATTTATCTCAGATTGGTTTTGACAAGTGAGTGTCAACACACTTAAGACATTTACTTAGTTCATGCCAAACTAGTAGTGCATGTTGAGTATAACATGTAAATATTAGATCATGCTAAGTTACAATGAGTGCTAAGTCACTCATGTGCTAAGTCACTCAAGTGCCAAGAAGATAGACCATGCCAAGTGATTCAAGTGCCGAGTAAACAATATATGCCAAGCAGTTTAGGTGCCGAGTTAGAATGGTATATGTTGGGCATCAGAGATGACATATGCCAAGTAACACAGATTGGACATATTTATTTTTTATGGCACAAACAACTATGTAAACTATTTTTTAGCCAACTTAAGGATAGTTTTTTATCCTTTAGAGATAAGGAAAAATCTATATGTAGATTCCCTATGCAAATCACATTTAGCCAATCAAAAATGGGAAGGTTTAAGTGTCAAAATGGATGAATCTCAGTCATAGATTCATACCCAACCCTAAGCCACCTCAGTCTTCTTAAGGAGGATGAAGCCCTAAATTTTTAATAGAGTTGAAAGCATTGAAAAGTGGTGAATGATTGAATTGGAGGAGCAAACAAGATAGTTTGCAGAGCATTCAAGGTGACTTAGTGCAGTATGAGTGAATTGCAGAATCAGTTAAGTGAAGAATAGAGGATAGAGGATATAGCATTGATAAATCAGATCATCAAGGATTAATTAGAGATTAGATAGAGGTGATCTATTATTAGGTAAGAAAGTGCCAACCACAAGATCTATACTAAGACATTTTGACACATGATTTCAATTAAATCTCTTGGGTGGAGTAGTCCTAACAGGCTTTACCAAATATTTTAACAGGGTGCAATTCTAAGTGAATGACCTAAAGTCCTTTAACAAGACACACTTCTAATAGGGTGTTGAAATCCTCTAACAAGGTGGGACTTAATAGTCTTTGTAAGCCTTTAATAGGGCAGGCCTTTCACAAAGTAGATCATGATTCATGGTCAAAACATTGTAACCTTAATTGGATAAACTTTATTGATGCAGCAGTAAAAATTTGTGGGTGTCATCCCACCCTAGTTTTACCTTCTCATTTGGAGGATTTTTGGGTAATCATATATGGTGTTAAGTGTGTGTGTTTGATTACATGTTTACATGATTGATGCATATGCTTTATATGTTATTTTAGTTTATTATGCATGTGATGTATGAAAAGTGAAAGTTTTATGGGCCCAAGTTTAAACTCCTCATTCACCCCCCCAGAAGCTTACTCCTTTCCCACTTGTAATTCCAAAAATTTGTATCTGAGCCAAGTTCTTTGAAAAAGAAGCTTTGCAAGTTAGAGGAAAGATCTTAAAATGGAAGTCTACAAATTGGGAAAGACTATTGAGAACTAGGAGATTGAAATACATCTTATACTACATCAATTGAATGAAGCCAAATATTTTTTTAAGATTTCCTTGAAGAGAAGGAAAGGAATTTCCAGTGCAGAGTATGACACACTATACAAAGAGATAGACACCACCAAGCTATTTGTAGATGGTAACTCTAGTGAGTTTGATGCAGCAGTTGCAAATCTAATGGAAAAGAACATTATCCAATCTGAAGAAATTAGAAATCTTAAATTAGAGCAAGAATCATAAGATATATTGCTATGTGTGGTGGCTAAATAAAAGAAGAAATCCATGGAAGATAAAGCCATGAATGAAGAAGACAAAAGAATTCTAGCAAATAGACTAGAAGAGAAGTCAACAAAGCTAACTAGGATCTCAAACATGCAATTCGATACCTTGAGCCAAATGATGAATGTGTAATGAACCCTTTTTGGGGGTCATTTGTTTTTAGGACTTTTCCCTTTATTTATATTCTTTTTTTCATAATTTTTTGATGATGCCTTTGACAGATGTTAAAATCTCAACACTGACACCATTGAAACTAAGAAAGAAAGTTGCTCCATTTGCCAAGATTGGTTATAATTGGATCACTGGTCTAAAGTTCCTATTGAAGAGATAGACTAATTTGTATATTTTTTTTGATATCCAATCTCTTGAATCAGTTCATATATATATATATATACTCATACCAATAGGCAAGACATAGGTGGACATGTCTATTCATTAATGAAAAGACATGACTATATATAATAGTATATATTTTTAACAATATTTATTTATTATGATTTGACAAAGTTAATATGATATTTAATTCATTTATATTTTAGATTATAATATATAATATAAATTATGTCAATTGTACTAATAATAATTATTTAATGATTATATAATATTATACAATGGTTTGTTCTATGAATAGTCTTATAACTATTATCTTTTAATAACTCCTCTTAAGGATTATTGTCTTTATAGATCATTTAATATTTATAAGAGATTATCATTATATATATAATAAACTATATTTCCAATGTTTACAATTTATTTATTGTTTATGTTTATTTTATTAATAATTAATTGTATTTATTTATTGTATTATTAATTCTATGTCATACTATTATATTAATGATATAATATAAGGCTGATTACTTTTATATTTGTATATTTATTGTTCTATCATTTTATATTAAAGTATTAATTTGTTATTTAATTCATTTAACTCATTAATATTATAATTATAATATAATATTTTACATAATTATGCTATAATCTTATTTATTGTTTTATTTTTATATTATTAAATATATCATTATTATATAATAGATTATAATATTCCTAATGGACATAAATCATGGTAACAACACATCTGTGAATTAAATCATCAAAAATATAGATTAGGAAACCAATGAAATTAAGAGCATTGCTTCCTCAACTCCATTGATACAATCATCAATGGGAAGTCAATGTAAATTGAACAATGTTTCATGTCTCATCAAATTGCAAAGCCACAGAAAGTAGGCTCATATGAGACAAGATGATATGCAAGAAAAAAGATGATCCTTTCTCCAATTCATTACATCAGGGGAATTTTTTAATAGGAGGCAAACACTAGAACTAAAAGATTGCACAATGATAAAAACACAATAAAATTATTGGGTCAATTATTATTCATGAATGTATGCATTCACAAAAATAACACACTCTAGCAAGAATAACTACATTAAGAACTAGAGCACCAATAACTTATATTATTGCATCAAAATAACAACCCAGAGTACATATTACATCCATGTATTTATAAGAAATCATCTCTTTCCTTTGTGTTAGGAGTGAGACTCTTAAAATGCAAACTCGTGCTAAAAACTAATAAAACAAATCTAATTATATATAAACTAACTCTCTAAATGGTGCTAAGTAGATCTCTACCCTTGGTTATATCCATTAATGGGTGCATGAGCCTTCAAAGAATGAGAAGATAAGAAGACAAGTCCACAATTTTCCAAAGTGAAATTTTTTCTAACTCTACAATTTTTCAAAGTTAGAATTTTTTCTAACTCCACAATTTTCTAGAGTTAGAATTTTTTCTAACTCCATAATTTTCAATTTCCATCATTTGGGTCTTGTTGACCTTCAATCAAACTAATGTTTGGATGTTTCCCTTTGAAATTTTAGATGGAAGAGGTGATTTTTTTGAGGAGATAATAAGTTCAAAGCTTCATACTTTTCCTTCACTTCCCTGTGGAAATCATGAAGTGTCACTAGTACATTTGGGGGTCATTTTCAACCAAATTTTTTGACAGCAAGCCTCAATAACATTGAAATTTTAACAAAAGTTTAGCTTAACATCAATATTTCATCATTGTCAGGGATATAAACCAAAAAAAAGTGAAACTTCATTTATTCACATAACAAAGTGTAGGTGAGAGGGAGGCTTCATGAAGATTTTTTCAACGTCATTAAAGGTAAGGGTTCCCAAAAAATAATTAGAAAGGTTTACTTTGTTTTAAACCAGTTTCATTTTTTTCTCCATCTATTAAGAAGGCCATTGAAGAGAAGTTGTCAGAAAAATCAAGAGTAGAGATGAGCTCCGGATATTATTAGCTTATCCATCCTACTCATTTTCTAGGGTTTGAAGCCAATTTGGTTGGTAGATCATTTGATGATCTATGAACAAACCCAAAACATTTAAGCTATTTTATTTCCTATGTTATGAGTCAAAATGATTTTGCATTGTTATATGTAAATCTTTGTGTGTGTGGTTAATTTTAGAAAGACTTGTAATCTACCTTGAATTACAAAGAATGCAAGTTGATGCATGTACATAAACAAGGGCTGCATTTCAATTTCCTCCAAATGCTGGCACGAAAAATTTGAAAATCAAGGTATGGATACTTTGATTTTTTCTGATATTGGATGCATGATAAATGTATTGTTGATTGCTAAAATGTAAGGAACAATGCTACACCATTTTTCTTCAGTATTACTCTTGCATACGAAATATCTTTAGGTGTTAAAATTTAAATCATATGACAAACATAATTGTCTAAAAACTACCACATATTAGCAATTTGGATGGTTTGCACCCTTACTAACCATGGAAGTAAGCACTTTTACCCCTTCATATTAACATCCCAAGATAACTCCACCATGCTCCATCCCATTCCACCCATAGAATTTGCATTTAACTATCAAGTAATTGGAGTAGTTTTGATCCATAATTTCTCTATGAAACCATGTAACAACTAAAAGTAATTCATCTTGCAAGAAATATTTAGCGAGTTTAAAGAAAGCACTTAGTTTCTTAAACACATGATTCTCACTTATTTGTATTTGTATTAGAAATAATTTAAGTGAGATCAAAAGGTAAACATTATATCCACTGAGTGACCCATAAAACTTAATATATTGGTAATGCTACTATCATACCCTCCCTTGTATTTTTTTATGTTTTAAATTCTACTTTTGATGCAAGTAATGGGTTTAATAATATTGTTTGGGCTTCTAAGCCTTCAAACTTGAGACCCACATCAAAAAAAATTCTTCCATTAGCAAGGGCATCCTTCCACATTGCTACTCACCCAATCTCAAGCACCCATGATATATATTCTTCATCTTCAGCAACATTATTTTTTACTGTCAGCACACCAACCATACTAGTTGCTTAGCCTGAAATGTTGCCCAAATATCTCAAGTAGGTGGGTGGTGGTAAAAAAAGAACCCCAATGGACATCTCCATCCTAATACCCTTCTACAGACTAATAATTAGAGTTTTTCACTATGGGAATTAGGAGGGAGGAGCCATTTTATTTAAAACCCTAACTGTTGTCTAGGTTAACCAGTAGATCCAAATAAATGAAAAATCAAATACAAACTCATTATATTCAATATAAACTAATTATTACACTAGAAAATGATTATAAACACAAATTTTCACCACAAACATAGTATATATTAAACACTGCAAGAAGATTTCAGATTTGTACTTGATGTTTGTACATCTCTTTCCTGCCAAAACACTTGTTTATTTGATTCAAATTCTATACAACACATTCCAACACTTTCCTACATTGAAGATATTAACTTTATAGGTCAAACCACTTAGCCTTGCAAATTCATTCCTACATGTTTGATCAAAACAATAAACTGACTGTTGATCTTCCATTTTCGCAAGAAAACTTGCATGACAATTTTTTTTTGCAATTTTCCAAAAATTTAACAAATAACTTTAAATGCCTACCAATATTTCAAAACTAATGAATTTAAATTCCTTCCAATATTTTTTGCATGACAACTTTTTGTCAATTTTTGCAACTTTTCCATATTTCTAATCGAATGTCTTCCAATGCCTTCCAAGGTGATAAAATTGTATATGGAGATAGGTGTATGTATGTATGTATGTGTGTGTGTGTGTGTGTGTGTGTGTGTGTGTATATATATATATATATATATATATATATATATATATATATATATATATATATATATATATATAGAGAGAGAGAGAGAGAGAGAGAGTGTGTCGATTGTGGAGATCAATGGAAATCTAGCATTTTGATGTCATGCCCTTGCGATCATTGTATATGTATGTATGTATGTATGTATGTAAATAGAGAAATCTTGGGACAACAGAGACATCAGACCATGGGAGAGAATTTGAATTGTGAACATAAAATCGGGAATGATTTATGTCATTTTTTTTATATATATCTAAAATCAACTTCACATTGTGTTGTAACTCTAGCATAGGTTTTGAACTAGTTCCAAATAATAAAATAATGGCATTACCTCTAAACCATGCAAAGGGTGTTGAAGTGCTTCCAAATAATAAAACAATGGCATTACCTCTAATCCAAATAATGAAATAATAAAACTCACTCAACTCATGCTTAGTGAAATGTGATGTACATCTTTTGAAGTTTGATATTTCTTTTTTTCTTGACTCACAGTCCAAGAATAATTTTTCAAAACACATAGTGACCAGTTAGATGTTAAGCCAAAAAAATTGTAAGAATGATTCTGCAAAAAGAGCTAAAAAAGATGATTGTGACCGATAATCATCTTTTTACGTTCTTTTTGGCGCAGTTGTTCTTACATTTTATGATTTTTAGTGAGAAAAAAATTCCAAAATAATCAATTACATGATCCAAAGCTAAATCATAATTGGTTGAGGTATGTTTAAATACCTTATTTCACATGTTATTGAATGTTTCTTGAATGTTCAGGGTAGTAACTCCTTACACTCAACTCTTCACTAAAGTTATTCTCACTGCCACAATGACATTACCTCTAAACCATGCAAAGGATGTTGAAGTGGTTCCAAACCTTGAAACACTCTTATAACTTAAGAAATGGCAAAGCAAATGTAGATGCAATACATGACAAATGCACAACTTGTAGCCTTTATATATAGAGAGAGATATTTTTTAAGTTTCTTATTACATATTAGCACAACAGAAAAATTGTTCCAGGTACATATATATTCCAAAATCCAAATAATAAAATAATAAAACTCACTCAACCTATGCTAAGTGACAAGCCATAACCTAGTTCAATTGGTGTAGTTATTGATTAGATGGGTTGATTTCAAATTCATGTAGAATTGTCATCAGATTAGGTACAACAAAATGAGCAATCAATTGTTCCTAGCTAGAATTAACGTGACTAGTCTATTTAGACCCATTGATTATTGTCACAAGATTTTAAACATAATTATATAAGGAGTGTGTTAGGATGTATATAGGTTAATGTTACATTAACTGTAAACTTCAACACAAAGGTTGCACTAGGGTATTATAGGATAGTAATTATAGAAAACCACATGATTTGCCTAAATGGGTGTATGATGATGAAGAGTTGTATTAGGTGAGTAAAGCTCACTAGTGGTTAGAGGAATATGGATAGGTCTTAGAAATGGTTAGGTAGCACTTAACCATGCATGTATGTATGTATGTAACTATTCTCCACTTAATAGTTCCATCCACATCAAGGGGTGAGGGCAGTTGAGCTTGCACCTTTGGTAATACTTCATTTCCATTATTTTTGCTCTTAGAATTAAAGGTATATAACTTTATCACTTCTAACTATAATTTTCAAATATTACAAACCACAATAGTTTCTTTTAATTCTATGCTTCTCTTTGTAAGTTTATAAAAAGTAAGTTTAAAAATTAATTGCATTTATGTACCTCATTTTCTAGTTTGATATTTCTCTTTTTAAAACACACATTGACCATTTGGAGATTGAGCCAAAAAATTGTAGGAATGATTGTACCATAAGAGCTAAAAAATATTGATTGTGCATGATAATCATCTTTTTACATTCTTTTTGGCACAATTGTTCTTACATTTTATGATTTTTGGTAAGAACAAAATTCCATACTAATCAAATAGATGATCCAAAATTATATCATAATTGGTTGAGGCATGTTTAAATACCTTATTTCACATGTTATTGAATGTTTCTTGAATGTTTCTTTACTAAAGTTATTCTCAATCCCACAATGACATTACCTCTAAACCATGCAAAGGATATTGAAGTGGTTCCCAACCATGAAACACTCTTATAACTTAAGAAATGGAAAAGGAAATGAAGATGCAATACATGAAAAAATGCACAACTTGTAGTCTTTATATATACAAAGAGATCTTTTTTAAGTTTCTTATTACATATTAGCTTAACAGAAAAAATATTCTAGCTACATACATATTCCAGAATCCAAATAATAAAATAATAAAGCTCACTCAATCTATGGTAAGTGACAAGCCATAACCTAGTTGAATAGGTGTAGTTGTTGATTAGCTAGGTTAATTACAAATTCATGTAGAATTGTCATCAGATTAGGTATAATAAAATGAACAATTAGTTATTCCTAGCTAGCATTAACTTGACTTTTCTATTTAGACCCATTGATTATTGTCACAAGCTTTTAAACATAACTATATAAGGAGTGACTTTGAACACGTATAGGTTAACCTTACATTAACTATAAAAAAAAATACAAAGGTTGCACTAATGTATTACATGATTGTAATTATAGAAAACCTCCTTATTCCTCCGAGTGGGTGTATGATGGCGAAGTGCTATAGTAGGTGAGTAAAGTTCACCAGTGGTTATAGGAATACAACTACATCAAAAAAATTAGAAACCAAAACTGCATATTCATTAGAGTGAGTAGTTCAAGGGTCTTGATCCCATGTATATGGATATGTAGGTGGCATAGTAGGCAGAGTATGCCTCCAGTCTGCAAATGCCTTGGACATAGTTAGGTAGAACTTAACCATGCATGTGTGTATGTATGTAACTATTCTCCACTTAATACTGCCATCCACATGGGGAGGCAGTTGAATTTGCACCTTTCACAATACTTCATTTCCATTATTTGCACTTATGAACCAAAGATATATAACTTTATCACTTGTAACTATAATTTTCAAATAGTACAGACCACAATAGTTTCTTATAATTTTGTGGTTCTCTTTGTAAGTATATAATTTTGAAGTTTAAAAATTAATTGCATTTATGTACATCTTTTTCAAGTTTGATATTTCTCTTTTTCTTGACTCACAGTCCAAGAATAATTTTTCAAAACACATACTAACCATTTGAAGATTGAACCAAAAATATTGTAAGAGCAATTGTGCCAAAAGAGCTTTAAAAAAAAATTTCGCACAATAATCATCTTTTTACGTTCTTTTTGGTATAGTTATTCTTACATTTTATAATTTTTGGTGGGAACAAATTTCCATACTAGTTGTATGCACCCAAAAATGGTCGCCTAGACTATGGGCCCCCATTATTCAATTTATCAATTTATCAAATTTTCTGAATCAATGGTTTGTAATATTTTATTAAATCAATTCAAATCAATTTTCTTGATCAAATTCGATTTATTTCATTTCTAAGATTGATCATTTTATTCCAAGTCTTATTTAATTAAAAGAAAATCTTCTCTTTTAATTAAATAAAATAAAATCCCCATTTAATTACAAGAAAACCTCTGTTTTAATTAAGAAGTTCATCCACATTTAATTAATTAAGAGAAAAACCTCTCTTTTAATTAAATTAAATATCTTCTATTTAATTAAAAAGAACTTGCTCCCTTTTAATTAAATAAAAATCCCACTTAAATATCTCTTTTGATGAAAAAAAGAAATAAAATAAATTCTTTTTATTTAATTTCTCTACACTTAAAAATGTGATCTAAGTGGGATTTATCTTTCCACTTTCTCCTCAACCACTCCTCTTTTCTAATTGGTGGAATCTTGTCTCACATGGATCACCACTTTCTTCTCAACCACTCCTCTTTTCTCATTGGTAGAATTTTGTCTCACATGGATCAAGCTCTATTATCCCATATTGGTTGTGAGAAGCCTCTGACCTCCATAATTTCCTTTATAAGGGAGAGCCCTCTCCTCATGTTAGACACCCATGATTATGCTATCGTTATGTTGCAGGTTTGAAGACCAATTTTTGAAGGAGTTTGAATACAAAAGCTTTTTGTGAAGAACTTCTATTTTTTTGTCTTTTTCTCTCTTGCACCCATCATGGGCTTTTAGCTTAGATCTTGCATTTATATATTAGATTTTGCTTTCATAGATTAGATCTTATTTTCATGCATATTTGAAGATCATGGAGACTAGCATTCTTGCTTTTCCTCTTTAAATCTCTCATCTCATGGTGTACTTGCATGGACACAAAAATAGGTCAAACTGAGGGCCTCCATTGAAAACCCTTGCACTCTATGAGTAGAGAGCTATGGATCAATTTGTGAGGGCTCATTCTTGAGTTTTCTTACATGTAATGATTCATAGAAGTGTGACAACATTTTAGCACACATTTTTGGCGCCCACTGTGGGGCTTGAATCAAGTTTCTAGCTCCATTTGCTTTTATTTTTCATCTCTGATTGTTTACAGCAGCATATTGGATCTAATCAAGTGCTTTTGTAAATTTTTCACTTTGGTTTTAAGGCCAACCCATATATAGATTGGTTTGCAGGCAAAATATCTAGTTGGTTTGAAGATTCAACCATATCTTTTAAAATACTTAGAGTTTGGTTCTGAAAAAAAATTTCTAGGTTGGGTATTTGCCCAACATATCCCAGTTCGATTTTTAGAGCATTTTGACATGACTTGCGTGAGTTATGAATTTCTCTTTATTTTTCATAAAAAGCTGTTTCTGATCGCAAATTAGCATATTTTTTGGAAAAATTTACATTTTCAAAAATCTTTTTGAATTCTAAGGGGGGTTCTTTCTTTGTGTTTTGAATTTTGAGGCTGTATTAAGGATCAAAAACTCGATTTGATGAATCTGGCCTATTTCAAAAAATTAGGTCCCTAAGGCACAAATGAAGAGATTTTTTTAAATTTCTTACATTTTTGGAAAGCTCTTTAATTTTTAGTAAGGGTCTCTTCTTTTCATTTCTATTTTTGGGTTCGAAATCATAGCAAAAAAAAGGTCTAATCATGTTGACTAGGTTATTCGTATTTTTTTTGCAAGGATTTTCGTGTTTTTCTGGTTTTTTCTACTAATTGCTCACTGTTTTGGGTTTTTCTGTGTTTTCTGATTTTTTGGAACAGCATAGCAGCAAGTTGTGATTTCATTGGAAAAATGTGCTAAAGTTTTTTAAAATAGGTAAGATCTACTAAGCGTGTTGCGAGGACTTCAGGTATTCTTCTTTGGCTGATAACACTTTGATTTGAAACCTTAAAATGAACCTCGCATGTGTCTAGCTTGTGTGTTTTGCTTATGCTTTTATTTTTCAAACACATGCATAATTGATACTGAGTTGTAATCTCCATTGATTTTTATTTAGCAAGCTTGATTATTAGTGATAGATTTAGATAGCTATATTGGGTTATTGGACTCACTGAATCCGCTGGCCCCTCATTCCACCTCGTGGTTGCAAGATTAGTGCCACATTAAAGGGGAGGGGTCTACAGGATAGAAGTGTTAAGTGCTCCACTTGGCAACCTTCTTGTGCTTTCTAGAACTCACTAATCTTTGAGTTGTGGACTCATTTTGGGCTTGTGTGAGGGGTTAAGTGTTTCACATCTTTGGACTCACCTTGCATTAGTTAAAGTGTTAAGTGTACCACCTTGTGCTTTTTGATTATTCTTGGATAGATTTTCTTTTGGAGAATTAACATCTGTACACACATAGTAATTAGGCCCCATGAATACTATTTGTGGATCTTGAGGGAGTGAGTTCCTAGTGAAACTCCTCTCAAAGACGGATTCCTTGTAGGTGGGGAGGATACTTTGAGAATCTCTTAGATAGATGGATCTTCAACTTGGTGATTGAGGCATCCTTTCTCCGAAGAGGTTGATAGATCACTAGGGGTTGATATCATCGATCTTGAGATAATCTTAGTTAGCATGTCGGATTAATCTGCTTGCTTTGATTGGGCTAAAAGTGAAAAGGTGTCAAAACCTTGGATCTAAAAGCTAAGTCCCCTTGTGGTCCACTATTGTGATTCGATCACCTTTAGAGAGGGTTAACCATAGTAGACAATCCCTATATAGGGAAAATTGCAGACGGAACCTCAAGCGATAATAGCCACTTTTGCCATGGTTGCAAAAATCACTATATAAATGTCCTCGTGGAAGAAATCTCCATGGAGTATGGTTCATTGTGGGTTGTCAGATCTCCCTAGTAGCTCTTGAAAATTAAGTTCTCAGACTGTGTCAAAACCTCGATGCGTCGGGATTGGAGGTCACCCCTGTGAATCATAAAAGTTGCAGAGTCAAACCATTACTAAAAACCTTAGAGAGGCCAACTTTTACTTTCTAGGGATGTATGCAATGATTGTGAAACTCTTTGAGAACATACACAATTAGCTCTCCTAGGGATTAGCATAAACTAAGTCACTTGATTTCTCATGCGCAAGGCTGCTTTGCCCCTTGTTCATTGTTTGAAGAATGTTTGCTTGAAATCTCTGTTTTCTATCTTCCGTGCTTGGTTTATGATAAAGAATCTATTGATACATCTAGTTGGATATTTAAAATGAACAAAATCTGAGTTCTTGAGTTGAGACTTTACGATCGAATAACTTTGTTGTCCCATTATTTCTAGTCTCCCTAGGTTGGTCCTATTTGGATTAGGCTGCTTTTCTCATTGTTAAAAGCCTTTTTGCACCATGGTTTATTGTGCTTTGACCTCTTGAATTAGTAATCATTGATTTCACAAGAGACCTTGTTTGGAGTTGGTAAGTTAGAAACCGTCCTTATTGAGAAAGATATACACTTGGATCCTTTGATATTACACTTGGAGAGTCTTAGTAATCTCTTGCCCATTCACTTTCATCAAAATTCAATTTTAATTATTTATAATTTGGGTCAATCATCCTCCTGGTCCATATGTGCTAGGGTATTCACCCAAATTTGTGGGCACCTCTGTGGCAGTGTTGGTTTACACCTATTGCAAAATTCTATCTTATCACATCTCTTTTCGAAAAGTGAGAGCTTTTACTATCCTAGTTTGGTACCAACGTTTCTTAGGGTTATCCTATCAACTAGTTTCTTTTCTTTCATGTTGATTACAAGTGCTATTACATGTTGCTCAACATTCAAATGATCTCAAATGGTATCAAATTTTCCAAAATGACTCTTGGTATTCTTTCTTCTTTATCTTCCATGTCTTTCTAATCTGTCATTTCCACTCTTCCTCTTCTTCATGTCTTCTTGATTCTTTTCCTCCTATTATCATATAGTCTACTTTCTTCTATTCATTCTTTCTCTTCTTCCATACTTGATTCTTCTTCTTCTAGAACCATGGATCTTGGATATCTTTTTAGGGATCCTCATTTGAGCTCAGATGAAATCCACCTCCTTCTTGAATTTGAAAAGTGTTGTCACTCCAATAGATGCATGGATGCTAACGTTGCAACAAAAATGATTAAAAAAAGGGATAAATCAGACACCTTTGCTAGGATCATGTGCAAGATCAAATCACAATATCCTTCTTCCAAATATTTCCTATCTTCCAAGTCTTATCATGATTCTTCTAAATATCATACAGATTTTCCATCTTCCAAGTCTTATCATGATTCTTCTAAATATCATACAGATTCTTCATCCTCCAAGTCTTATCATGATTCTTCTAAATATCGTTCAAATTCCTTATCTTCCAAGTCTTATCATGATTCTTCTAAATATCCTTCATATTCTTCATCTTCTAAGTCTTACGATAATTCTTCTAAATATCATTCACATTCTTCATATTCTAAATCTTACCATGACTCTTCTAAATATCATCCATCTAGGTCTTCACCTACCTCTTTTTCACGATATCATTCTTCTTCTACTTCTACCAAGAGTCTTATTCCTCTCATTAAGACATATGATAATGAACAACATGAAAAGTCTTGTGATATGCCTATCTATAATTCTTCTAGTGAAAATGATTATGATGGTGATGATTATTACATTCCAACAGTTCCTAAAAGTCCTCCTAGTCCTATGCTTGTGCTTAAAGGGGATGAGTCACGAAAAGATATTGATGGTAATTCACATGAATCAAATCTTGAAAACAACATTGATAAATTTTGTGAACAATACCTAAATGATAAATTTGCATTTTTTGATGAAGAGAAAGCATTTTTTGTGCTGAAATACAACATCAATGGGATAAGAGTTCCTCTTCTAAGAACCCTCATGCTGAAAATAAAGATTGCACTCTTGAGCAAGATCATGTTAATGTTGAACCTTTGTCTTCTGATGCTCCCCTTCCATCTTCTACTTCCTCCACTATCCATACATTCCCTAAAGATTCTAAGACTCTCAAATATTCTACCAATCATTCATCCAACAAAGATCTTAATGGTTTTCATGCAGTTCCCTATAGTTATCCTCAAGGGCTACCTCTTAAAGAAACTCAAGCAAACCTTCACTTGGCTACAAATACCTTTGACAATGCTAAACCTAAAGAGCCTAAGCCTTCATGCACTATAATGCGCACTTTAGCTAGTCCTTCACAATCTCCTCCAAAGTCTTCCATACAATTCCAACATGCTTCCTTCTCCTTAGGAGTGGCTTCATGTCAAGAGGACTCTAAAAATGATAAAGAAAAGAATATAAAGAAAGATCAAGATCAAGAACCTTCCATGTCATCCAATCCTTTTCACAATTTTTCTGATACATTTCATGGTTCTTTTGATCCCTTACACCCTTTCTCATTCATTCCACCATGTCTGAAGTCTTCTCCTAAGAAAGATCAAGATACTGCTTGCACCACTGAGCTTATTGACAATAAAAATGGCCTTAGTACACTTTCTCCTTCCAAAGATGATACTTCCATTAAGGTTATTAAAAATGATGCTATTACTTCCAATGTTGAGCCTATTGAAAATCAAGAGAACAATTCTATGCTTATGTTATCCAAAGATCCTTGTCAAGATCAAAGTATTCCATCTTCTTGTTCTACCACTCCATGTTCCCTTCCACTTTCTACTCTTCCTAAGTCTTGTCAAGCTTTAATTAATCCTATTAAAGAAGTTGCTCCTATCCAAGATGTTCATGATCCTGTTGAAAATCCTAATGCTCACTCTAAAGATGCTGATGTCCTTGATTGTCATATAGATGTTAATGAACTTATTGATTATCCTTTTGCATCTTCTGCATCCATCCTTGGACCTCCCCCACCAATACTAAATCCTTCACATTTTCCTTCCATCTTGGGTCCTTATGTCCCTTCACTTTCCCTTCCCAATTCTCCTAGTTCTTCATCCATTTTGGGTCCTTATGTCCCTCCCTCTCCTATCTTTCCTCAAGATCAACGTAGATGCATATCCTTGAATCCTTTTCATCCACCCACTCACCTAAACCAGTCATATCATCCTTCTTCTTCCACAAGTCCCAAGTCTTTTGGAAGTAACTTGAATGTTCAATACAAGAAAAAGAAGCAATTCAAGAATCCATATAAGAAAGAAGACCACCATGTCTCTTCTAATCGACATGGGGGCATTAAGTCAAAAGAGATATCTAAGAAAAAAATTACAAGACAAGTATGGGTTCCAAAATCCATCATTGAAGATATTATCTCTAAATCATCAAAAAGAAATGAAAAGAAGCCTAAGGCTATATGGATTCCAAAATCTCTCTTGAGAGAGTCTAATGTTGAACAACAATTAAATTTGACATTCAAGCTTCCAAATAATTCCGCTTCATCTTCTTCCAAAAACATTCTTCCATTCCATGTGCCTAAACTGCAACCTTTTCTATCCACTCACCATATTCCTTCATTCACATTTTCTCCATCCTTTCACCACCCTTCAAGGTGTGTGTTGACGTTGATCTTGCCTTCATTTCCATTTTTCAATCTCACTCACTTCGCATAAAGCCATATCCTCCATTTTTGTCTCCCATCTTCCTTTCCCTATTAGCATCTTTGAGCATATCATTTGAAATCCTTTGTATATCATGGTTTAAACATTCAAAGAGCATTATCTCAAAATCTTGACTTCTTCCAAAAAAAAATTGAAAAAGATTGAAAAAAAAAAGAAAGAAAGAAATTGAAAAATTTGAAAATGTGCCTTGGTGAAAACCTGGTAATCAGGCACCTTTGTAGCAAAAGTAAAGAGAAATAAATTCATCCTATGGTGAAAACCACTCCCTTGTGGTGCCTTGGATAAGTACCATGATGAAAACCTAACAAATAGGCATCATGCGTAGTTCTTCTACATCTTTCATTCATTTCATCTTCTCTCTTTGATCTTGACAATGTAGACCTATAGACAAACATTTGGCTATCTTGTGAGATATCTTATGATGATCTTGTTTTCATTCCTTTCATGTTTAGCCTTCATATCTATTTTTCTCCACTCATTCTAGTCTTTCGCTATCCTTTTCCCATTTACCCTTTTGGTCTTGATCTAATAAAAAGAGTAAAATATGATGCTATGAAGCCTCTTGACATATCTACTCCTTTGGGTTACATCTTTCCCACTTTTACATTATGCCTTCTTGAATTATCCTATACTAGCTTTTCATTTCTTGTCCAAATTTTCCCTAGCTTGGGTACTCTTGAGGAGTCAACCTTTAAAGATCACTTTCACTTGCTTCATACACTCCTTGCTTATCCATAATATCCATTAGCTTATTGCTTCATCATGTCCTCCACCTTGTTAGACATTGGGATTGCACGATGTGATCATGCTTGAGAGTTTGGTCCTTGTTTTTGTTTGGGGGCATTGTATATTATTTGTACATATTTATTGATCGTGAGAAAATACAAAAAAATGATATATTTTTAAACAAAAATACAAAAAAATGATATATTTCAAAAATCCAAAAAAATGATATATTGTAAAAATTCTAAAAATTGAAAAATGTCCTGAAAAAATGATCATCTTAGTGACAACCTAGCAAAAGGCACTTTGATGTATCTTCAAAAAAAATTATATATTCCAAAAATACAAAAAAAATAAAAAATTCAAAAAAATAGAAAAAGTGCCTTGCTGAAAACCTGGAAACAAGCGCCTTGGTAGTAAAAATACAAAAAAAAAAAAAAAATTATAAAAAGTCCTGAAAAATAAATAAATAAATAAAAATAAAAAAATAAAAAAAAATCCAAGTGTTGAAAACCTGGAAACGGGCGCTACTTGAGGCCTTTGCACCCCTGTTTCTTAGCACATGTCCTCGACACTTAGCCTTTCTCCACCATGCCTTGTCCTTGTTACCTTGGTTTGGAATTGGTCTTTGTCTAGGGGGCATAACTATGTTAGCTTTGGTTTCTTAGATGTGTGAGTCTTTAGGAGAGCTCGCAAATGGTGTTTTTCAACACCCACTGACATCGAGTGTTTTTCAACACTTATTGGTTTGGTCTTACCCAGTATCATCATATGATCTTACCTTCCTGCAAGCATTTGATCCTTGTCCTCAGAACTCAGTATCAATTAACACACTTAAATTTTTAAATGCAACACTTAATGCTTGACTTATGTCATGATTTTTTTTCTCTGTGTACTAACTGTTATTGATTTTTGTTGAGTGTCTTTGTCTGATAAGTCTCTCCATGATGCATCGCTAGAAGACTTGGGGCATGAGACATGTTTTTATTTTTATTTTTTTGCTTGTAGGTGTGGTCTTGAACTCTAGTGTGTATTTTTTTGTCCCCTTGAAACACTTAGGAGATTTGAGACATCATCCTTGATTGTTTTTGCACAACCATTCTTATAGTCATCTTGGCATCTATGCCTTGATGCGAGCATAGTTTTTCTATATTAAATTGGGTAAGCTAACATCGAAGTCATCTTGACCTTTATGTCTTTGACGCTTATGTTAGAATATTTCCACATTTCAATCCAATGTAAATCGCATTCATATCTTCATAGTTGCATTTGTAACTAGTGATGATTGTGTGATTTTTCGATGTCCATTAATAATGGCCCAATGATGAAAATAAGTTCTTTTACATTCTCTAATGAATGATGAACACAAAATCCTATGTTACAGTTGCTCTTTTGCAAGTACACCATTTCATTTCATGTGGCTTGCATTATTAGACTTAATGTTAGTTTGCATTTTTAGGTTGCATTATGAGTTTGAGAGGGTTCTCCTTTCATCTTTATTGTGGACATTTAATCAATTGTGGTCACATTTTGATCTTCATTTCCTTATTTTATTTCGTGATCTCAATCAAATTTTCTATCTTAAATAGTTGATTGATTTTTGGAGTATTTTCTTTTCTTATTTCTATTTCTTTTCATATCTTCCAAACTTCTATCTTCCATTTTTCTTTTTCCTCATTTCTTTTCTTCTAAATCACCTTTGGGGCATAATATTTCATGCTTGATGATCTACCTTGGTTCTATGATTCTGATATCTTTCATCTTACATCGAGAACCTTATCTTTTGTTTGATTTGATCAAATTTATCAATTTGTTGTTTCTCCTCTATCTCATTTCGATTTCGATCACGAGGGGGCAGTAATTATCAATTTCAATCCTTGATTCAGTTTTATCAATTTTATCCTCGACTTTTTCAAGTTAAAATTTATTTATATTCTTTGTCCTGATGTGTTCCCGAGTCGACCACACATCTGGGTTATTTTGTGATCCCAAATTGACCTCACACTTCAATTTCTTTCTTTGACTACATGTGTTCCCGAATCAATCACACATTAGTCAAAGAGGGGCAAATGTATGCACCCAAAAATGGTCACCTAGACTATGGGCCCCCATTATTCAATTTATCAATTTATCAAATTTTCTGAATCAATGGTTTGTAATTTTTTTTAAATCAATTCAAATCAATTTCCTTGATCAAATTCGATTTATTTCATTTCTAAGATTGATCATTTTATTCCAAGTCTTATTTAATTAAAAGAAAATCTTCTCTTTTAATTAAATAAAATAAAATCCCCATTTAATTAAAAGAAAAACTCTGTTTTAATTAAGAAGTTCATCCACATTTAATTAATTAAGAGAAAAACCTCTCTTTTAATTTAATTAAATATCTTCTATTTAATTAAAAAGAACTTGCTCCCTTTTAATTAAATAAAAATTCCACTTAAATATCTCTTTTGATGAAAAAAGGAAATAAAATAAATTCTTTTTATTTAATTTTTCTACACTTAAAAATGTGATCTAAGTGGGATTTATCTTTCCACTTTCTCCTCAACCACTCTTTTCTAATTGGTGGAATCTTGTCTCACATGGATCACCACTTTCTTCTCAACCACTCCTCTTTTCTCATTGGTGGAATTTTGTCTCACATGGATCAAGCTCTATTATCCCATATTGGTTATGAGAAGCCTCTGACCTCCATAATTTCCTTTATAAGGGAGAGCCCTCTCCTCATGTTAGACACCCATGATTATGCTATCGTTATGCTGCAGGTTTGAAGACCAATTTTTGAAAGAGTTTGAATACAAAAGCTTTTTGTAGAGAACTTCTATCTTCTTGTCTTTTTCTCTCTTGCACCCATCATGGGCTTTTAGCTAGATCTTGCATTTATAGATTAGATTTTGCTTTCATAGATTAGATCTTATTTTCATGCATATTTGAAGATCATGGAGACTAGCATTCTTTCTTTTCCTGTTTGAATCTTTCATCTCATGGTGTACTTGCATGGGCACAAAAGTAGGTCAAACTGAGGGCCTCCATTGCAAACCCTTGCACTCTATGAGTAGAGAGCTATGGATCGATTTGTGAGGGCTCATTCTTGAGTTTTCTTACATGTAATGAGTCATAGAAGTGTGACAACATTTTAGCACACACTAGTTAGGTAGGTGATCCAAAATTAAATCATAATTGGTTGAGGCATGTTTAAATACCTTACTTCACATGTTATTGAATGTTTCTTGAATGTTTAGGGTAGTAACTCCTAACACTCAACTCTTCACTAAAGTTATTCTCACTGCCACAATGACATTACCTCTAAACCATGCAAAGGATGTTAAAATGGCTACCAAACTTGAAACACTCTTATAACTTAAGAAATGGCAAAGAAAATGAAGATGCAATACATGACAAAATCCACAACTTGTAGACTTTATATATACATAGAGATCTTTTTAAGTTGCTTATTACATATTAGCACAACAGAAAAAATGTTCCAGCTACATACATATTCTAGAATCCAAATAATATAACAATAAAACTCACTCAACCCATTCTAAGTGACAAGCCATAACCTAGTTCAATTGGTGTAGTTGTTGATTAGCTAGGTTGATTACAAATTCTTATAGAATTGTTATCAAATTAGGTACAATAAAATGAACAATTAGTTATTCCTAACTGGCATTAACTTGACTAGTCTATTTAGACTCATTGATTATTGTCACAAGATTTTAAACAAAACTATATAATGAGTGAGTTAGGACATATATAGGTTAAACTTACAATAACTATAAACTATAACACAAATGTTGCACTAGGGTATTATAGGATTGTAATTATAGAAAACTGTCTGATTCACCTAAGTAGGTGTATAGAGTTGTATTATGTGAGTAAAGCTCACCATGGGTTATAGGAATACAACTACATCAAAACAATTAGAAACTAGAACTACATATTTTTTAGAGTGATTAGTTCAAGGGTATTGATCCTATGTATATGGGTATGTAGGAAACCTTGTAGGAAAAGTAAGCCTCCGGTGTGCAGATGCCTTGGACATAGTTAGGTAGCACTTAACCATGTATTTATCAAGTAGGTGATCCAAACTTAAATCATAATTGGATGACTCATGTTTAAATACCTTATTTCACATGTTATTTAATGTTATGTTTTTATGTGCTAGTGTTAATGAATCTTAAATTATGAATGTTCTAGGCTGTTGTACTAGTTCTTAAGCCCAAAATAGATAAATCATGATTTGAAATGCAAACTTGGGTGCTTAAATTAATGAATTAGAAGACCAAGGGAAAGACCTTTTGCGATGAAGGATTATATGATTTTCTACTTATTTCACCACATAGCAATACATTGCAGGTTCACTTACATTCTTAAGTAGACATTTGTGAACATTAGGTGTGTGATGGCTCCATGAAAAACATGTTTTCCAACCCCACCTCTCTTCCTCCATATCTTTCACAAATAAAAAATGTTGCCTCCAACATTGAAACCATATCATAAATGAGAATAACACATGCCCAATCCATAACCTAGTTAAATTGGTCTAGTTGTTGATTAGCTAGGTTGAATACAAATTCTTGTAAAATTGTTATCAGATTAGGTACAATAAAATGAAAAATCAATTGTTCCCAGCTAGTAGGATCAAATACAATTTTTTAAGGTGATAAAATTGGATATGTGGATGAATCACTTGACTAACTAATTATATAAAGGATGCATCATTTGAATTTTGGAATCAGACACAATACAATTAGAGGAATGAAGTTGTAGAGCTAACACCCATACAAGAAGAGGTTCAAGATGACAATAAGATGGTGAGGGGTCAATGCAAGACCATAGATAGTATAGAATTGGAGTCTCTTAATTCAGAGGCAATTAGTTGTCAATGGATAATAAACATAATTGAAGTGTAGAAAAGTGAAGTGAAAACATTAAGGTTAGAGTTGCTGAATTGGATGAAGTCATCATTTTTGGCAATTGGTATGTTAAATAGTCTAAGTATTGTATTTATGTTTTGAGTCATGATAGGTTAGTGAAATGGTTATTTCAATTCATGTAACTAATGCTTGCACCAAGGTATGGTGCAAGTGTATAGCCAATAGATTTGGTTAGGTTTGAACATTGGACTTTGCCATGAAGTCCTATTTGATTGACGACTTGAATCATTAAAGTCCTATTTGATTGATGACTTGAATCATTGAATGTTCACAAGATGAAAGTATGTTACAAGTAGGCCAATCCAAACATTTTAACCCAACCACATTCAAAAGATAATACGTATAAAAAGTACAAATAATACACATGATAAGAATAATTTTAGCAAATTAAGACCAACAATGTTGTTAAAATAATAAATTTAAATTATTTAAGACATCTATTTGTAGCCTTATGGCTCAAAATTCACTATCTAAGTAACATTTATGAAATAAGTTTAACAAAACAAACACCAATAATGTTGTATACATGTCAATCCCAAAAGCATCTCTAGCAATCACAACTAATGTCAAACATTTTTAGACTTGGTAGCAGCTATTTCATACTAGTATCTTCTAAAAGCAAGTTTTACATGTACCGATAAAAGAAAAATTGAAACCTCAATTAAAGGTCCAATAGTTGCACCTAGGGCTTCCTCAAAATCTATACCAAAACTTGCAATAGAAACAACTATTGCTAGTTCAAAGTTGTTACTTGATGCAATGAAAGATTGTGTCAGATTGGGGATATGGGATTTTCTAAAAAATGCATATAATTTCGGACAACCTAGTCCATGTCAATGTCACTGGTCAAAACCCACAAGTGGCATAAAATATTAGACCAATTTTGGGCTATAGAGATTTGGATAATGACCATGTTCCTCAACTAGGACTACAAAAAAAAATGGATTGGAAATTAGAAAACATATGCAAAATGTTGAGGAATGAGCCAGATTGAAAGTGTTCCTATTTATTTTGCAACATTCTATCTATCCAAGGACCTTTAAGATTGGAGTTGCAAATATATACATTGGTAAGAAGAATTAATCCATGCTCTCTACATATACAATCCTAACATGTGATATTGCCTAGCCACACAGGGTCCCCAGGACACTTGCCATGCCTAAAATCCTCATTCCTTTATAATAATATCCAAAACTGAATTGGAATAGTATTGATAGAATAAATGGCCTGAAAGAAGCTATCTATTTTATTGATTCTTGGGAAATAAGACATTGATTGACTTACATGAACTGTTTATTGGACTACATAAACATACAAAAGAAAGGAAAAAGTAATGAATAATTAAGTCAAAATTGTTATGTCAAGAATTAGATGGTTACAAGTTTTTTTGATTCATAGAATGACCAATACACATGGTGTGCCATGAGTAAAGTAAAATGGAATAGGATAAAATTTTACATTCATATTCATACGCTTATAAAGATTCCTAAGCTAAATCCCAAAACAATAATAGTGGGTATGGCAATGGTAGCCCCAGGTGTCCTCCAAAAGCCTGAGTCATAATGCTTGTTCCCAAAAGCCTAACACACTTGAACATGCAAGTGATCCACTTTCATTGATCCCCTACAAATTACATGAAATTTCATTGCCCCCTGCAAATTACAAGAAACTTCTACATCTCAACTCTATTCATCACAAATAAGGGAATCTTCTAAAGAGTCTACCATATCTCCCATCTTTATAGGAAAATTTTAACATACCAAATTCAAACACACTATAAATCTGAAAAATATAGCCCCAATGTGCTAAATTAATAACACAGTTGTACATCAATTAGGGTGTTGACAATGTCGATTAAAAAAATGATGATCCTCACAAGTGTCATAGAATGAACATGTGCCACTAAAAATATTCTAAATAGTAGTCTACTATTAGAAAATATAAAATGAAAATGAATAACAGTCATAATATTCTCTGATCAACCTTTTCAAAGAGTAAGAAAAGAAATCAACTAGTGTTCTTTGAATTTTAGTGATATATAATGAATCTCCTTCACATTTTTCATGGTTGTAGAAACTTCTTTACTATCATGGACTTTGTTGAGGATATCATAAACTTGTGTACTCTACTCTTTACAAGGTTATTTGTGAAAGCATAATCTTCTCTACTCTTCTGACCAAGATATTTTTATGCGGACAAACACAGTTCAAGATTGAATGGTAGGACTTCATCTTCATTATAATTGATAGTTTTAGAAATCTTGTAAGAAGAATCCATAAAATCATCAGGTTAGCTTCTCTTAATCCCTACATGTCAAAATCCAAGTTATTTTAGTGTGTTGATTCCAAACCAATCAATCATTTTGAGCATTTTTCTGATCATTCTTGTTAACTTGTTATTAACCTAATATACAATGAGATTTTATTTTTTGAAAACTCTAGCTTTCGACAAAATTTCAACACAGTTTATTTTCGATAGTATAAAAAACTTTTTGAATCATCTCTCACTAGTGTTGATAGTTCAACTAGGTTTGTCATCGATGGTCTAATAAACTCATCAAATCATCTCTAGTAGGCATCTATAGTTCAATAGGGTTTGTTTTTGTTGGTATAAAATACAAACTTGTCAAATTATCTCTTGTTGGTGTCGATAGTTTAACTAGGTTTGTCATCGATGGTATAATAAACTCATCGAATCATCTTTGGCTAGCATATATAGTTTGACAAGGTTTGTCATCAATGGTATAACATACCCATCAAATCATCTCTAGATTGTGTCAATAATTTGATTTTTTTAATTGGTTGTCTAACGCCAACATGTGACATAGATGGGGATTATTTTTGACAGATGTGGAATGCATCAAAATTGTGATGCAATTCTAGCAACATTGACTTTCGACATTTAACTGTCAAAATTTTGACTAAAACCACATCAAAAAATAGGTCTAAATTTTCTATTGTGTGACTTCTTAGGAATTCCTTGGAACTTGAAAGTCATGGGTTTGAGTGTGATCTTAGCTTTTGTAGAAGACAAGGAATTCATGGAGATGTTAGGAACCTTGGGGGCCCTCTAGATGTTTTAGATATGTGTACATGCGCACCTATAGAGATAATTCATTCACCGAATATTCAAATTACACACCTATACACTTGCGCACCTTCGCACCTTCACAACTTTAGGGAATTGTGCAATGTGCTATATTCATCAAAAAATCAAAGTTCTCAATTTTCAAAATAGTTTTTGGGATTTTCTCAGAGGAGGTTTGGGAGCACTTTAGTGTACTTATTTTGTCCTGTTTGATTATTTATACCCTCTTTAAAGCCCAACATTTCCATAGACTTGAACTCCTTCTACTTCTTCTATCTCAAATCCCAAGGTGGATATTTTGAAAATACACATGCAATACCATGGTAATTATTATTGAACTATTGGGACTCAAAATCACCTTCTCGATTTGAGTACCATTCCAAGCTTTTGAGCCCCTTAAAGCGCGAGAAATGCAAGTGTACCCAACTATCCTTTTGAGGCCTAAGAGGTGTTTAATGTTTCTAACACCTTGAATTTAGTATGTCTTTGTGTCCCATGAAGATAAAATGTCATTATGAGTCATTCTGTGAGTTTCCATTTTGAGCAACGTCCAAATCTGCATTTTTGTTGAAGTGTTAAACAACAATAGGAGACCTAGTTTGTAATTGAATATCTTGCACCTAATTATGTTTCATGACTCACCACTTTTGGAATGTTTAACATGAATATTAGAGAACCTATGTTTCAAATTTTAAGTTGTTTCAATATGTTTTGACTAGGTTTTGCATCCCTCAAAGTCGGTTGTTTATTGTTGTCATGCTGATGTAAATTGTTTAGAATTCTAAAAGGCCCTATTTCTCTTGTTATAACTTTTTCCAAGTTGACTAGAATGAGATAATTCCTTTTTCATTGCATTCTAGAGGTTAGAGACTTGTTATGTTTCAGATTTGAGGTTATGACAAATCAGTTTGATTAGTTCTCAAATGCGAGATTGCAAATGCAATTTTTGATGTTTTACTGGTGTCAAGAAATGCAAATTGATCAGTACCCTTATTTGAGATATTATAACTCTAAATCTAAAATAGGTGAGATTAAATGGATTGTATTGTCGTGTTCTACTCAAAAAAAAAAATTAAGTGTGCTAGTTTGCAAGTCTTGATGAATCTGCCTGCACACTTTCCCAAGTACATTTCATTTGTAAAATTCACTTTGCTACCAATGTTTCTAATCCTACCAATCCATGTAGCCCACTTTGATAGCTCACCAAATGTGCCTAGTTATTTTTCATGAGCCCAAATCCCAAACTTATACTCTCTTTATGATAGTAAATTGATTCCCCAGTCTTTATGCCCCCAAGTGTCAGTTTGACCTATTTTTGAAGCCAAAACCAAATGCAATTTATGGTTTTCTGACATGTTTTCTCATAGGTAGTTTTGAAAGGGTAGCTTTGATGGCCAATATCTTTTGAACCCGAAGTCATCATGAGATGAAATCTAACAAGGTAAGAGATTGTGGAACAAAGAATCAATATGTCAAATCTTAGGCCAGGTTGTTAGTTTCATTCAATTTTTTAAGGCCAGTTAGATGACCCATTGGCATGAAATTGACAAGTTGTAGAAAGCTATGAAATGAGTTATAGATGACCGTTCAGTGATTGAATTTGGTCTCAATCAGTATTGCAAGTCTAGTAGGCTAGTTTGAGAGATCAGGTGTCTCAAAACAAAAAAAATAGCTAGGCCCACTTTGGGGCTTGACTAATTGCATCAAGCTAATAGATATGTGGGGATTATGTATATTTTGAGAGATCAAAACAACTGTGACTCATTGTATGTTAGATATACATATATGATTTTTTCAAATCAAGTGGTATGTATATGGGACTATGCATGTAATGAATGAAATGGATTTAATTGGAAAATTAATGCATGATAGGCACAATCAAGCATTGAGTTGATTCAAATTGTTACTAAAGTCTTATTTTTGAGATATAAAATTATGGGAAGATCGACTTTGCAACACATTAAAATAAACCCAACCTACTAAATCCGATTGTAAATGTTATAGTCCTTCTTGTTTCCCCATCTAGGGTTAATGCATCTGACCTCTTTGTAGATAAAATGTATCTAGAAAGGATGTAGTTAATGAAGATGTTAGCATATCACCACTTTAAGGAAGATACCCCCAATTATGAGGATAATGATCTCATATATCCTAGTAATCTATACAATGTTCCTAAGAGACTCCCCAACAATTTAGGGAGAAAACAAGAAACTTAGCTCAAGGAATTATTAAACTCTAAATTGCACCATTGATGCAAGTTCTCTATTGAACCATGGTAGCCAAATGATCCCCCCATATGTTGCACTAATGTGGGACTCCATCCACATATTGGTACCAGATTAAGCAATAGTCTTAAGAGTGGATTGGGTTATTTCTTTATATTACATACCACCATACCTTTCCTACTTTTTTGGGTTTAATAGTAGCAAGGTTTCACCTTTCTCCAATTAAATTTTTAAAAATGCTTTCAATGCAAGGGGTGTATTGGAGAAGTGCCTTGTGAAAGACATTGGACTTGAAATAGTAGTAGACCACATCAGAGAGGGAGGCGATCTTGTTTTTTAATAGATATACTCAATTTCAAGTCACAAGGAAAGTCATAAGTTGTAGTCCATGACATTAGAATGGAAAATGGTGTAGCTCCACATGCTAGAGTGATTGAAGATCGTAAAACTCATCCAAAAAATTTGAAAAGTGAGATCCTTCACCATGATAAGAAGTCAAAGCTACCTGTGCCAAATGCTTCTGACCTTCTACTCCAATTGAAGATTTTTAGAAAATGTTGCCTTCCTTGAAATTGTAATTTTGAGGCATCATAGAGTTTTAAAACCATTAAAAAATTTAATGAAAGTCAAGAAGGGAAATCCATGAGTGTTCAGAAGAAGGCATCTATGTTCTCAAAACTGCTAGAGGGAGAAGATTAAGTGTAAGGAATTCAAACCACAAGCATGGCTACAAATGAAGTAGTAATCATAGCAAAGGATTGGAAATTAAACCATCTTTAGTCCCACATGCACTATGTACAAATATTACATTGTGTTTATAACCTCTTCCACTCATATTGTAATTGTCTTAAAGACATGGTTCCTTTTGAATGCAAGCATTTGCGTGTAAGGCCCATAGTTGGCTAGAGGATGTAAAAAGTCAAATTTTGACCAAAATAAGTGGACACAAAATGTGGAATTCTAGGTGAATCATAAGACAACAAGTGGCAATGTGTGGATTGAGATGGAGGAATTTTTTATCAACACGTGGTAGAGGTTTCTGGGCTTGGTGTAGATTTTGAGGTGGCCACATCAGTAAGGAGCAACACATGGTGCAAGGTCACTATGTCACTAGTGACATGGTAGTGTTGAGATGGCATAGTGACTTAGTGAAAAGCTGCCACGTGGTGGGGTTGGTGATGTGGTAGTAGTGACCTAGTGCTAATGACTAGATGGTGACATGGGCAAAGGCACCATTTATCAAGATGTCACTATGTCACAATGACATAGAGATCATGTTGAAAGGGATAACAACATTGCAACCCAATTAGAGGCTGCCACATGGAAAAGAACCTAGGTAGATTTGTCAGAACAAGGACTAATATGATTGGGCCATGTGGTACTCAAGTGGAAAAGGTACTTACATAACAGTTGACAAGATAGGAGATGGACAAATCATAGTGTGACATGTGTCACAAGAAATTCAAGCCCAATTTGACTTGGATGGAAAATGAGGGAAAAAATAAAAGTGCAAAATTTCAAATTTTTTAATTATTTTCCTCCAAATCATGTATAGGCATTTTCTAAATAAAATCTGGTTTAACCTATAGTTTAAACTTAAGGATAAATTTAAATATTTGTCATAAAGATGCAGACCAGAAAGCCATGATAGGGACCTGATTTTCAAGTGTAGATTCTAGGCATCTTCGATATGAAAATATAGCATTATTATATATTGTTGAAATTGGGAGAGAAAAAACTTTCTATTTTTGGAGTTTATTTTTGCATATTAAGCCATCTATTCAAGTTATGCAAGGTTTTGTCTCACATACTCAATTTTTAACTACATTTAGGTATTGAAGTTCAGATTTGATTTCTAGCAAGATTATGGACTGAATGTGTGCCAAAGGCAATAGGGATTCAATTAGGAATGGATTTTCTCACCTCCAAGTTAGTTAAATGAAGGTATTATCAATATTTCAAATTTTTTGGAAAAACAAGGGTTTTCATCATTAAGGAAGAGATATTTTAAGTTTGTTACGCAACAATGATGAGAATAATATCAAATTTCAGTTGTAAAAAGATGAGAGCTGCATTGCAATAGTAAGGAATGAAGATTCAAGTGGACACGTGTCACTTCTAGATCAGATTCAAGATTACATTCCTTTCCTATATCTCTCTCTTTCTCATCCATTGTAAGGGTTCTAATCTTGAGATTTTTCTCACTATTGTGAGACCAGGGTTACAATTCTGGAGAAAATTTCTCATTTCTATGACACCATTCTCTTTAGCATATTTCTCTTGTATGAACAACAATAGTTAAGATAATATAGATAGTTTTGATCTATTTAGTGGTTTCATGAGTTATTTGCATGCATCTTGAATGTATAGTTTTAGAGAAATGAATAAAAATGAGAAAGAATCGTCTTAGTTCCATTCTAATTCTTGTCTCCTATCTCTATAATCTACAATGTTTTGAGGTTTACGAACAAATAACTTAGACCTTTTTGCATCCCCTTAAGGTTGTATGTCTGGTATGTTTTGTTGTTGGAACGAAGAGCCAAGTAAATGCTTGATGTATTTGATAGGGTTGTTGGTTATTTGAGAGGGATACTTCATGAGAAAGTGTTCTTTATAAACATCGATGTCTAATTCACAAAGTAATAAGATAGATCTGATATTTTGAAGTATGGAATATGTCAATGGTATCATAGATGTATGTGTGTGATTCATAGAATTTTCTGATAGATAAGGAATTGATAAACTACAAGATCAATTTGTTCTTACTATTAGATATTTGGGGATTTCCTGAAATCAAAATTTTAATCATCCATTTCTCTTTCTATTTAAGAGGTGAAATAATGCCCTCACTTAGCTTAACAATTTCTTAGGTCATGTCATTAGCTATTTCATGTCTATGATATTTGCATAAGTAAAAAAGATATAAGGGTTCTAATTTACTTTATTTTAGATTTAGTTGTATTCTTTTTGGAATGCTAGTACCATATGAAGAATCTAATAGGTCCACCCACCTAGGTTTTGCAGAGTGTGAAGTAGAAGAATGGTCTAGCCTTATAGTTGGCTCGGTGTTTGAAAGGATATGTTGCAGATGGGAAGTAGCTACCCTTAGAAGTATTTTTTTCTCCTTGAGGTAATTTGAAATTGTAACATTTCAAAACACCAACAAAATGGTGACTCTACTGAGGATAGACACAAGGAAAGTAAATACAATAGTGAGGAATTGTGGTTCTTTTCATATCCTTGCTGAATTTTTTGTTTCCTAGTTATGCCTTATTCTTTACAAAAGTAACTCAAAGATTAGTGATGAATAATGTTTGTAAGACCACTTGTTAGTTTCCATGTTTAAATCCAAGTGACCATAAAGTGCTACTATAATTTTAAGAGTCAAGAATATAAGTTCTTTCACTTTGTCAAGAGTGTGAAATTCCAAGGTAGTTGTATAAATTTTTTTCAAATACCTGTTATAAATTTTGAACTAGCTTGTTATGTTTTACAAGTTAGGTGAATCCTTTCTCACTAAGAGAGTGGCAACTCGAAGTTATATCTCTGTACCAGTGTATTGTGAAATTGAAGGTATTATGAAGGATACAATAGTTAAATATAGATTTGAAGAAGTAATCTCAAGTTCTTGGCAATGGTTGAAAGGATTATGTGAGATGTGGTGCAAAAGTTACTAAATCAAGATGAGATCTAAATCTACTGTTATTTGCAGCATTGAAGTGGTTTGCAAGCATCAACACTCAAGGTATTTTCCACTTTCATAAGATTTATTTTCATGATTCAAGTAAGTTCTACAAAAGATTCTTTGTCAAGTGGTATTTTTAGCACTAAATAGGAGAGTTGTTTGATGCATCTTGACATACTTTGTGAAAGGTAGATTCAACAGATGTGTTTACATGTCAGAGTATGTTAGAGATTGAAATTGATAGAAGAATTTTAGATATGATTTAAGTTATTAAAGTGAATTTGGTAAATGAGTTGTAAATGAATTCCTTGTTTGATGAAGATAATGATCTTAGATATTCTATTAATCTATACAATGTTCATAAGATGCTCCCCAACAATTTAGGGAGAAAACAAGCAACTCAGCTAGAGGAATTATTAAACTCTAAACTACACCATTGATGTAAGTTCTCTATTGAACCATGGTAGTCAAATGATCCTCCCATATGTTGCACTAATGTAGGACTTCACCCACATATCGGTACTAGATTAAGTAGTAGCCTTAAGAGTGGATTGGGTTATTTCCTTATATTACATACCACCGTGTCTCTCCTACTTTTGTTGGCTTTAATAGTAGCATGGTTTCACCTTTCTCTAGTTCAATTTTTAAAAATGCTTTCACTACAAGGGGTGCATTCGAGAAGTACCTTGTGCAAGACACGAGACTTGAAATACAAAAAGACCACTTTAGAGACGAAGGTGATCTTGTTTTTGAATAGATATGCTCTATTTCATGTCACAAGGAAAGTCATGAGCTGCATTCCACAATATTAGAATGGAAAATGGCATAGCTCCACATGCTAGAGTGATTGGAGATCACATAAATCATTTAGAAATTCTAAAAAGTGAGATCCTTCACCATGTTAAGAAGTCAAAGCTACTTGTGTCGAATGCTTTTGACCTTCTACTCAAGTTGAGAATTTGTAGAAAATGTTGCCTTCCTTGACGTTGTAATTTTGAGGCATCATAGAGGTTTAAAACCATTAGATTGCTCAATGAAAGCCAAGAAGGGAAATTTGTGAGCATTCAGAGAAAGGCATCTATGTTCTTGAAATTGTAGGAGAGAGAAGATTAAGGGTAAGGCATTCAAACTATAGGCATGGCTATGAATGAAGCAGTAGCCACAGCAAAAGATTGGAAATAAGCCATATCTTTAGTCCCACATGTGTTGTGTGCAAATATTACATTGTGTTTATAAACTCTTACACTCATATTGTAAGTGTCTTAAAGACATGATGCCTTTTGAAGGAAAGCACTTGCGTGTGGGACCCATGTCTAGCCAAAGCATGTAAAAAGTCAAATATTGACCAAAATAGGTAGATAGATGATGTGGATTTTTGGGAGAATCATAAGGTGACAAGTGGAAGTGCATGGATTGAGATGGATGAATTGTAGATTAACATGTAGCAGAGGTTTCCAAGATTGGAGTGGACTTTGAGTGGGCATATTAGCAAGGTGCGGCACATGACACAAGGTTGCTATATCGCTAGTGACATTGTGGTACCAAGATGGAATAGCGACATATTGACAAGCTGCCATGTGGAGGGGTTAGAGACATGGTAATGGTGACAAGGAACTGATGACTAGATGGTGACATGGATAGAGGCATGTCACTATGTCACGATGATGTAGTGACCATGTTGATAGGGATAGGGACATGTTGGCCCAATCAGAGGCGGCCACATGGTAGAGGATCTAGGTAGATGTGTTAGAACATGGACCAATCTAGAGGCACCATGTGGCACCAAGGTGGCAAAGGTACTAATAGAACAACTAACAAGGTAGGACATGAATGAATCATAGTGTGACACATGTCACATGAAAGTCAAACCCAATTTGACCTAGATGGAAAATGAGGAAAAAAAATCAAAGTGCAAATTTTTTTTTAAAAAAAAGTTTTCCTCCAAATCACGTACAGGCATGTTAAATTACCAAAGGATGTTAAAAAAAAATTAAAATAATGATTTTACACTAGTAATGTTTTTAACAAGCATCAATTCTTTTAAACTGAAAAGGTTTTACTTACACAATTCACTATGGAACTAATAACATTTTAATAAGATAAATTATTTGAGCCCATGTTCTATATGGAATGTTGCTACTTCTAAACTAAAATGTGCTGGCAGGTTGTCACAAAATATGCAGTTACATGTCATTTTGTGCAAAGTTTATTATTAATTTAATATTTTAAAGACAAGTGTTCTATATGTCAATAGTATGTGGAAGCAAAGCATGGAAATAATTTTCCTTTCAAATGGAATTAGTTCAAAATAGAACGAATTCTTGAATGTTTATTGTTTTGTTTAAAGATAAGCTTTGATTGTAGGTATTGCAGATAAGCCTTAGTCAGTTGGATGGTCAATTTTAACACATACGATCAAGGTAATTCTTGGTTTGATATGTTGTTATCCTTCAATTGTTTATTTTATCAAGGTAACAATTTTTAACTTCTATCCCTCCATTATTAATTTAGGCCACAGATACAAATCTCTACAGCTTCTGAGCATTCAACACAACTGAAAAGTTGATGCTATCAAGGCAATACATTTCGAGGAGCTTGAGAAAGGATTTTAACAACTATTATGTGAAATACATCCAGACCAGCTTAGTGGAGCCTCCTTATCATATTGTTTATGGTGACCTCTTTTGATTGCTCTACTTGAGGAGTGTCGCCATCTTGAGTACCATAAATACAACAAGGAACATGCTCATTAATTTCAAGGTATTTAGTAGCCCTCGTAAACCTTATTTCATATTTGGTTTTACTTAAAAGGCCACAAGTTTTCAGCTTGAGTGTTCAACTTTTTCACAGGCCTATTCTGATATAGACCAACTATTAGATCTCTGAATCATAATGTTGTTCCTAAATGTAACCAATTTCCCCAAATTCCAAGAATGAAGCATTATGAAGTTGATAGTTTGAGATTATCATTCCAAAATTGTGTGTACTCATATGCCTTCCCTTTGGAAAAAAATGGTGACATCTATATTCTCTTACTTCCACAGCAATACAATTTCATTTAGTTCATTTTAGAGCTAGCCTTCTAATTTAAAAATACTTTGTTTACATAATTTAAGTCATTTTTTTTTAAATGGATGTCTGGTTGGGGACATCTGACCATCCTAGGAATAATAGGGGATATCCCAAATAAAGCATAGAATAGAATGAAAGAAATTTTATTTCTGTTTACTTATCTACCTTGTACATTTTCAATATTTTTGTGGATTAGACCACTAGTTTTCTCTATTTAATAGATCTACAAGACCAGTAGGGTGGGATAAGGAGTTTGATAAGGATTGGTTTATTGTCATTGTAAAATCATCTCTCTAGCAACTCCAAAGTGAGAGCTAAACTATTCTACGATTTTTGCTTCTATTGTTCCAAATAAAGCTTTTGAAGTTGAGGACATCGTTGTAGGCTTTGTGCATAGTTTGAGCAAAGGAAAATGGCTAGTTTTTTACAATTTATTTCATCTCATGACTAATATCATATATGTTGAAGTTACTTAGCGAAGAAGGGAGATCTTTCCAGAAAGATCTACCCTAAGAGCTTTCTAGAATGCTAAGGAAAATACTACTTCACATGTAATTGTAATTTTAAAAAGTAAATCAATAAATTGAATTTTTCTCATTGCCTTTTCTATTTACAAGCAATGAAAAATTATTAAATTGTCTTTTTTAGAATTTTAAAATATGTATAAATTTGTGAACTATGGAAAATACATATATGTGCAAGAAATTCTCTAATCTAATTCATTAGATTAATTGGTAATATGGAACTAAAAAAATCCATAAGTTAGCCTCCCATAGAACTAATAAAGTAATAGTTGCTTGCACTGTTATTAAAGTCTCATGGATTTCTATAGAGAAATTAGTTGCCCATCTCTTTTTCCCATAGATTTTACTCATGTTGTCTAATTAGAAATAAATGATCCTTATCTTATCTTGCCAACAGTCTTCAATCAATTTTTTCCCCTAATATTAATTTTTATAAAAACTTTAAAACCTCAGGAAAAATGGTTTAGGCCAATCAAAAATTTGAATCTAACATATAATAATTACATTTTTTAAATTTAGCTTCTCAAACATTGAAAAATGATGCTTGCTTAGAAGAAAAGAAAAGAAATGATAACAATCAATTTTTTTATTGTTCATTAGTCAAATATTTCCTAGGTATTAATCTCTTTTTTCAAATTGAGAAAAGGAGAAAAAAAGAGAGATAACAACATATTTAATGTCTGTTAGTGTCATAGACTGTTAGTGTTATGTTTCTAAGGAATATTTTTATAGCAAGTTAGGAGGGATGCCACGACACGATTAGATTGAAACACACTCCACACAATTGTATATTGGTAACTTTGCACAAAATTCTCTAGAAGGTAGATTGTACTATGGCATCTTTTGCTGACCAATCCTGATTATACTAACAAATTATGTGGGGAATTGTGTGAAAATTCTTTGGAAGGCAGATTATATTGGATGTTTTTCTTAGCGACCACAATTTTAAGCCACACAGATATTTGTCCAAAAGAAGACTGAAAAGATTTGAATAAAATGTCATCTAAATCACAATCTACCTGCCTAATTAATTTTCAATTTTGCGACCACATTTTGTTCTGGAAGGAGGATCAATGAATTTGCTAGGCATCAACATGATCACACAACTTTTCTCCTATTTGGAAAAATACACAGCAAATGACAATTTGTGAGTGTCGATGTGACACTCTTTCTTTGCATATACAACACCCCTATTTCCTTCACCATAACTATGGGAAGGGATTTATTCATTATTCACTTCCCATTAAAACATATAAACATATCTTATTGTTTTTTGTCTGTTAAAGATGGGAAGCATTTTAGTGTCTACAAATCATGGAAAGTAGTGTGCTTCCATATTACAAAGTTCCATTTGCAGTCATCCAAATATTATGTTGCTTTACCTCTTCAACTGCAATTGCATGCCCTCTCCCTAAAAGAAATATTCCCTTGGATTTGAAGAAAGTCATTGTAGATGAAGATAATAGTCTACGTTCTTGGTAGGGGTTCAATAGTTGCACTTGAAAGTCATCTTTTGCACAAGCCACGTCTCTTGATTCTATTTGGGAGGATATGAGTTAGAAGGTCAAATAAATTCATCAATGTTTGACCTTGCAAAGTAATCAAACCCATAGACTTGCTCCTCCATAGAGCAATAAACCATGACAAACTTCATTCCTTCCTTCAACTCCTGTGTGTATTTTGTATTATAATTAATATTACGTATGCTCTTTTGTAGATCTTTTTCCAAAAACATGGCAAGGAATTTAACCTATGGCATGAGGGAATAAAAATATTTTGAAAATATTCTATTTGTTAAAAAAGAAATTCTTAAAAACAATAGAAATAATTAGAGTAATCTAATATTTAAGAATAATAATAATAAAAATGGGCATCACCTATCTTAATAATTAATTATAAAAATAAAATTATTAATATATTTAATCAAAGCTAAGTTGAGGATCTCAAATTTAGCTCTTCAATGGATGAACCCACACTAACAATTTGTTAAAATTGTATCATGATTGATTCAAACTTTTACTTTTTATGCTATTAAGATTTAGATGTTTGAATTGTTCCAAAGCTGATTTCTTCTTTTCAATTCATTTGACTATGCTCTAAAGCCTTCATTCTAGATTCAATTTAAGTTATGATGATTTTTGACTTCATGGCACTCCCATTTCTTCAAAAGACCAGCTCATCAAGAGCTCTTCTTCATAAATACAATCATAGCTCAATGAAGATACATTTAAGAAAAGTTCAAAAGTTGTCTCATCATTAAAGACCTTGGAGTTTTAAAAGGGAAGTGGTTCCTCAAAGAAAAGAAAATGCCATGATTAATAGGATAATCCACATGGAAAGAAATGTCCACTAGAACATGGTGTGAATTTATGACAATAATAAGTTATGATAATATGCATTGTGAAAAGAGATGTTATTATAGAGAAATACACCTTACAATAAACATACAAGTAAAAAATATTGGAAATTATAAACTAATTTCAACCTTATTTCATAAGAAGTCACAATATTTTCTACAAAAGTTATTTGTAGGATCTCTTTTTTAAGAACACAAATTAGCCACCATTAAGCCAACTCAACATAAATCCATTTTACTTTTTCAAAAAAATAATTCACTAGTAGACAATAAATTTTATTTTATTTTTCTAATATTACATATCCATTTAACTCTAATATTGAAGTAACAAGAATTCTAAAACATATCAACTTTCGAAGAAGAAATATGGACAAATGCACATGTTGAAATGCTATTTAAAATATTTAATTGGAAGAATTAACGAAGCTGAAGTACAGTAAATAGCCTTAAAACTTACGATTATCAATTTTCCTCAATTTAGATATAACCAATTAAGAAAGTAAAGCATTAAGGAATATAAATAATTATGCAAAATATTGTTTAGATAATGGTCCAATAAAAGATTACATATTAATGGAATAAACTTCACAAAAGTGTACTAAACCCATACTATGTTGATGACAGGGACAAGAATTACCAATTTTATAATTTTTTCCTTTTTCCTAGTTGTAGTCTTTCACAAGTCACTATTATTTAATTATATTTGCCTCCAATCTCCTTGTCTTTTGTGAGATTCATGCTCCCTCCATCAATGTCACCTTTCTCTTTCATCATTTTCTATAGATGCAGTCGACGTATATTATAACAATCTAATAAATACATATTTATCTTTCCAATTTTATTTTTGCTATTTTTTTAATTAAAAAGGAAAAAACCCCCAAGAAAATTTGATCTAACCAATAAGAAATAAGAAATTATGCATCAAAAATCAATTTTAAAAATAATCTTTTGAAAACCTTAGTTTTTAAGAATCTGTTTGTCATGCAAATTAACTGGTGGGGGTCTAACGAAAACATTAGTTCCCTACCTATATATAGGTAGGAACTAAAAAACTTCTTTAAAGAATTATTAAAAAATATTTGAATTTTTTTAATATTTAATAATCACATTTAAATGATGTATATGACAATAAAAATGATATTTAAACGTTTTCTATCAAATTTTATTTTGACAAGTTGCTCATAGCAATATCTACCAAGGTTAGACAAAATTATCCCTCACGACTAATGATCTCTATTATCCCCTACACATAAAGCTATCCTAGAGCCCTTTCAAAAACTGCCATACTTTCAAGTAGATTAGTTTCCATGGAACTTAATGTTCTATGAATCTAAAAAGTTAACTGATTTCATCTTCTGGAGGGAAATTGTTGGGCATTATGAAGACTAAAAGATGGTAGGTTTAAACTTTGTACATATAGTTTCCCTTGCATTATTAGTATCAGAGCTTTCTTTTGTGCGTCTCTCAAATACCTTTTTGTTGCATTGTTAGTTCCTGCCACAAGCAGGATACTATAGCATTCATATGAATGCTCATTTGTTTTTTCTTCTAACCAATCAAATAAATGAATTTTTACAAATATTGTGCATCTATAATGTTTCTAATTTTTAGTTTTTAAATTAATTTTTTAAAGAATTTTTTTATCTCTTTTTATCGGTTAGTACCATGAACAATCATGGTAGAACAGTTCAAATGATGACTTTAAAAATTTTTTTTCTCAACTTTAAATTTCTATGTTTCCTTTGGTACAATGTGACTCATTGATTAGTGGTTGCATTTAATGTATATTTATTTTGGATGGGTGGTTGCATTAAATGCATATTTATCTTTGAGAAAAAAACTATAGTCCTTATCTTTTTTTTTTCTATAATATTTTGGAACATGCATCATCTACAAATTATCCTTACCAACCTTCTTTCGCCCGAATCAATGACTTATATTCCAACTCGTAAAGAAGCTTCAAGACCCTTTCAACATTTGGATGGAGCAGCAATTTGACCACCAAATAGTAGCAACTCTTGTACATATTATCTATGATATATTTAGGGTTTGGTTGTCAACACTGTCCAAAAATTCAACATTGTTAGTTTTCTATTCAACACCTACAAGAGCCTTCACAACGAGTTTGTTGTATTCCCTTTTGTGTTTAATACTTGACAACACCTTGGAGAAAGACAAGAAGGATGAGAGCCTCGTGATGAGCTTCAATATGTTGCCTACTATTAGATTGGGTAAAAATGAGGTATCCCCTATTTTCTTCAACACAAACCCTCTTTAGGGTTTTGTTCGTGAGTGTTACCAAGATATTGGTAAGAGGATCAAGAATGTTAATCAATACTTTTCATGAGCTTGAGCCTTTGTATGTCTAGCACTTGAAAACTTTAGCCGCTAAACCAATTTGGGCAATAGGCCCTATCAATCCTCAATTTTTATCTAGAGGAGTGGGAAATATTATGATGTGAGGGAAAATAGCAGACATCAATGAAGAAGAGTTGGTTTCCTGGCTGGATTCGTGTAGCATGCACTCTGTAATTTATGTTTCATTTGGAAGCTTTAATACCTTGCCAAAGAAAACACATGCCTTGGCCAAAGGCATGGAAGCTAGCGAAAAGCCATTTGTATGGACTATTAAAGTACCCCCAAAGAAGGAACCATCGTCTTCAAGTTCAAATTCAAAAACTGATCAAGTTAGCACATTTATGCCGCAGGACTTTATGGAGCGAACAAAAGGGAGAGGGAACTAATCGTACACAGTTGGGCACCCCAACTAGTAATTATTTCCCATCCCTCAGTGGGTTCCTTCAAAAGCCATTACGAATGGAATTTTGCACGGAAGAGAGTTTCTCTCGGTGTTCCAATTCTTGCACAACCCATGTTTGGAGGTCAACACTTCAATTCTAAGCTTTTTGCTAAGTTCGGCATTGGAATTCAGTTTTACTAAAATAAAGGGGAGATTCTAAAAGAGGAAAGTATAAAGAAGGCATCACAATGGCTCTGCTTAGAGACAAATGAGAAGAGATGAGAGAGATCGTTGAAAATCGAAGTTGATGGCTTTAGATGCTATCAAGCTGGAATGATCTTCTACCATAGATTTGAGAGTTTCTATGAGTGAGATGCACAAATTGAATATCGGATCAACAAAACAAAAGGAGGAGAGGGAATCTGACTCTTGATTACAAATCTCCAGTAAGACTCTTATCACTTTTATAAATAATGCTTCTCTACCATAGTCAGGTTTGAGTTTTCTGTTTCATTGTCTATAATGTGTTTAGCCTAAATTTTATGTAGTGCTATTACTGAGTCCCTAGCCTTGCCTTGCAAAGACCCTACCTTAGCCTTGCCTTGCAAAGACCCTACCTTTTTCTATGTACCATCTATTACCCTTGCAAACTTAATTTTTGGGAAGCTAAATATAAAATGAATGGTTTCCAAGATTTTGTGGTCTTCTGAGGATAGATAATTGTGGAAGTAGTAGAATGTTTCTATGAAAATCACTTATGGCCCATTTGTTTCATGGAATTGGACTGGAATTGGGTTTGACAAAATCTAGTTTTGTTCAAATGGGTATTTGGGTCAAAATTGTTTTTGATTAAGGAAAACAGGTTTTACAGGGACCTGAAACCCAAAAGTTTTACAACATAAAAGATAAGACAATAAAGTCTAGCAAAACACAAAATAGCAACCAATAGCCAAAAAGAAACAAAAGGCTAGAGAAACCTAATGGTTCTCCTTATCTAGATCCTGCAGAGTTTCTACAACTTCATTATCCTTCTAGTTGTCTACTCCTTCCTGGTTGATGTTCTAGGCTTCCTCGTGGTCCAATGATCCACTTGGTCCCTGCCTGCATTCAGATTGGCCTCTTCCTTACCATTTGGGTCAAAATTGTTAAAATAGAATTAGAATTGCATTTTTTTAAATTTTGACCCAAAACAAGGACACCTATCTTGCATCAAAATATAGTAGGAATTGGGAATTAAATAAGAGGTTTTCCATTTTGGAGATTACAATAAAATTGAAATGAATTATTTTTAGCATCCATTGAGTTGCCAATCCAAAAACAAAAAAAAATTACCATTGTGTGGCTATACTTATAGGCATTTTAAATTCTATTTACTCTAAAAAAATCCATACCAATTTTTGTAAGTTACTCTATTATTATTGATTTCAAAGTTTGATTTGCAATGCATATCCATCTTGTGTATGGGAAATATTTCATTCTAATTCTCTCTAGCCTTTGAAAATTCATTTTGGGTGTAGCCCTTCAATTGAAATTAGTCATTTCTCTTCAAATAGCCCACAAAATTTGTCAATGCTTGTCTTGTAGGTTTTCTACTTGTTGACCTTAAACATTTAAAGAAAAATAACACATTCTAATTCCAATTTTATGAACCAAACACAAAAATGTACAAGGTTAGCCAAACAAGGCAAATTATTTTTTCAAAATTAGATTTCAAAATTCAAAACCCCATTTTGACAAAACCAAGCTTTGAATCAAAATCCAATTTTGCTAATTCCACTAACCAAACGAGCCCTTAAGTAAAATTTTTAGGAAATTGCATGAAATAGCTGCAATATGTTTGGAGGTTTCATGCATGCAACATAAATCTTTAGAAAATTGCATAAAATGCTTATTGATGTGAGTTCCCAGTATGTCATGGATTGCAATTTTTTTAAACACGGGTTTCTCTATTAATATATGGGATTTTGCAAAATATGCTTTTCTCTCAAAAAATGAGGATTTTTGTTTTCACTTAGGTTTCTCTCTTTGGAATGTGATGGATGCATCTTTGGTCTGTCTTAATTTTCTCGTATTGGCATTACAAGTGTTAGGGTATGTTTGTCAATTCAGTATACTATGAATGCCTTTTAAGTGCTCCATGAACTAAAAAAAATGGTGTGATAAACATGCAAGCATTTGGCTGGAGTAAATTGTCCAAAGAATTCAGACTGAATGTCTGTACAAATACCTCTCAAATTAGAACTCACAAATTCTATATTTGTTGGATCCAATGAAGTGCACCAATTATTTGGCAACCAAATCCAGACACCTTTCTTCCTGTCCAAATCCAACCATCTCAGAATTTTGTTAGTTTACTTTTTCATTTAATTATTTTCTAATTCGTTCAAACATTATTGCATTTGGCAGGAACTAGATGCGTCCTTGATTAAAATGGGGAAATAAAACTTAAAACACCTGCAGTGTAATAAGAAGAAAACGGACGTATCCAATATTTTTTCATATTAATAGATAGTCGCAATTATTACATTGATGCAGTACATTCGCTTAAGCTGTCCGAAAATACCAACAGAAACAGAGTGCGAAACCACCCAGTTCCCTAAAATGAAAACCCCAAAACACCCTCCCACAAAACCACTCAAAACGAAAATGTGGACAAACCAAACAGCAGTCAATGAAAATGTTCGCATCAATTTCTCTATTTAGCCAGAGATTTCAATAGATTTGACATCAGGCTGGGGCTGAGGCTGCTTCGGCACTGTCACAGTCAGTACTCCATTTTCCATGGCTGCTTTCACCTCTTCCACCTTTGCATTCTCTGGCAGCCTGAAACGCCTCAGAAATCCGCCTCGGGAACGTTCAATACGGTGATATTTTTCATTTTTCTGCTCCTCTTCTTTGCTCCGTTCTCCGCTGATCTGAAGAATGCGCCCGTCTTCTACTTCTATTTTCACCTCCTCTTTTTTCAGCCCTGCAACAGAGTAATCACATTACATTTTAATATCTCTTCAAATACCGGAAACTTTTTACAAGCAACAGATTCCATTTAATATGCTTTCAAATAGCGGCAAAATTCTACAATCAAAATATTGCGTTTAAATATATTTTTTGAAAGCGGAAAATTTGCAGAAGCAAAGCATTCCGTTCTTAGATCTTTTAAAATAACTGAATATTTCTACAAGCAGAACACAATTGTTGATGAGAAAAGCAAGAATTTGATAAATACCAGGAAGATCCGCCTTGAAAATGTGCGCATCAGGGGTTTCCTTCCAATCGATCTGCGTATTTGCTACAAAGGCTGCATCCCTTGCAAAATCTGTGGAAGGAGTTGCTAAATCCCTAAAGATTGAAGAGCCAAAAACTTGAAAAGGATCCCAAGCAGCCAGTGAAAATGGATCGTACACAGAGGACCTACGGCCCCATCGACTTGGAACAAGAGACATTTTGTAAGACTTAGCGACGAAAAAAGATCTGCAAAATTATTTATGCTTCTGAAGTTCCGATGCTTGGCCAATTACAGATCGTTCATATATATATAATGCTAAAACTTGTTGCAGTCATAAGAGGGCCTTGGTAAAGGTATTGTTCCAGATGTTTCCCGAGCGAAACCAGAGACTTCTAGCGGTTTTGGCAACCGCTACGATGATGTAATTGTAGGCTCTAGAGCAATCGAGTGGCAGGTAGAATGAGACACGTGGCTTCGTTACAAAAGGTGTTGTAATTTTTAAATTTATTTTTATTTATTTATTTGACTCTTCAATCTCTCTTCATTCTTTTCATAGATCAATTGTGTATTTATCTGATTGTATTTTATATTTTATACACATTTTTTTATTCATTAATTTCGTCGTTTATATATCTAATTTTAATCTTAAGATCATTTCCATTTTGAATTATTTTTATAATGTATAATATTTGATTTTTTGAGACATCTAAATCAATTTGTTTTAGATTACAGTAAAAACAGGTTTTGAAGGGGCCCTGAACCCCTTTCACATCCTCAAAAAGGAAAAAGCAAGACAACCATCAGGAAAAGAGATGAAACTATTATTTGTTTTCAATGTCCCAATAATAAGGATGGTATTCAAGATGGCTCAACTTCAATGCTTTTTAAAAAATTCAAAATAGTATTGGTATTCATGCAACTTATGTAACCTAAAAATGCACATAGGCATAGGAAAATAACAAAAATGTATATTTTTTTGATTAAGTAAAAACAAATTTTGAAAGGACCCGAAACTTTTTAACAAAAGGCAAGAAAGATATAACAATGAAGATCAAAATACAACTGTGGGAAACCACCCGACAAAACAGAGGGACACACCAAAGTTCCCAACAAGAGGGCAAATAGCCCAAAAAGTTATAGACCATCAAGATTTACATTTTGGTCCAGTATTTTTGAGAACGTAAAGACATATCAAAAGAAGGAATGGAGGATTTTCCTTTTCTACTTAATCAAAACAAAAATGTATATTTTCTTCACTTAAGGAACAAATTCTTTGAATTTTGAACTATTACAAAATAACTTAAAGTTAGAAGTTCATTGTATAGTGGGAACAACTTAACCACATTGTAATCACTTTAAAAGATGAATCCCAAAGAACTACTATAAAAGTCATAATATCTCGAGAACATAACATATAGGAATTAAAGTGTATATGGAAAATTGAAATGAAAGGCATGCTTGTAAGATGCTAAAATAGAGATGGGTTAAATGTTATGACTTAGAAGTTCATGTTTAAGATAATACAATATAGTTTTTGTTAAAAAAATCTATATTATTGAAATTTTAAAGTACACAACTACAACTAATCACATGATGTGGAATGTAAATTCAAATTTCTTCTACAAATATAAGAATAAAGGCATAATAAACATTTTGACATAATGTTAAAATAAAACAGCCCCAAGATTAGAAAATACACATGGGAATTATTTCCTTTGCAAGAGATCATATTAAGTCAAATAATCTAAGTACATAAAATACATAATGATGATAAACTTGATAGGAACTCCTAACATGTATCTCTTTTGAGAACTTCATAGGGAAGAACATTGTCAAAGCACTTTTATGCCCAACCATAAATCTGTACGCTTCTCTACAATCCTTCATAACATGGAGGACACCTGAACCCATTCAAGGATGCCTAACAAGTCAAAACTAGTGCAATAGGATGTATCTATGTTCTAAGATGCTATTGTAATGACACCATGATATGGAAGAGAGCATAGAACATAATTATTCAAATATAAAAGCATACTTTAAGAGATTTTTAAAAAAGAAGATAAAAAAAGTCTTGAAAAAACACCTTTTTGAGCTAACTATTGACAAATAAGTTATAGAAAAGATTGGCTTCCCTAGAAACTTGCCCCTCTTTGCTCCATATTTAGCACCCATCTAATCTCGCATACACAATCATTGAAAATAGAAGAATATATCTATGAAAACATGTATACAAGAGTACAAACTAGCATATGTTTCACATAAGAATGTGAAAGACATGCAAAAGCACATAAGTGCATATAAGTGTACAATATGCTAGGAATATCCACAAGTTTGCAAAGAGCTCTTGCACTTAAATAAGCATTGCAAATATAAAATGAGTAAATGAATAAATAAAATGTTTAAAAAAAAGATGGGTAAAGGAACACAATGTTTATTGTGATTCAACACAACTATGGCAAGGAATACTTTATTAATAAAAAATCTAATACAACATGATACATGACTACACAATTCATTTATAGAACTTAAATATAGCCTTCAATTGAAGAGCCATGTAAGCTAAATAGTTGGTGTGATCGTTGGGCTTCATATCCCAACAATCTGCCCTGTGAAATTCAACTGGCACAATCATGCATAATATCATCCCCTACTACCTATTTTTAATGTCAGAAAACAACAAGGCCTTGATGAGATCTCAAATTTGCTAGAAGCTTGTTCCAGCATAGTCTGAATGAGTCTTCTCCAGGTTATATCAAAATTAAAAATGTCTTTTCTTATGAAAAATTTAGGCACACACTTGCCCAACAATCTTTAATAAAATAAAACTACCTTTTGTGGATTCAAAACATGCTTTATCCCCATCCACAACATGATCTCCAATGCAAACTACAATATCTAGAAGATCATTATTATCTTATTCCAATGCCCAACCAAAAAAATGCCATTTCCAATTTTGCTCCTTGAAATCGTTGACATCTCGTTTCCAATTTTCCCCACTATAATGATGTTCCATGTCTGTCAATTTGCCTCCAAATACCTCTACACACTAAAATTTATCCAGTCGGACAAATATCTTGTCTATCACTAATTCAATATTCTTCTTTGTTGACATTTGGGCTTCTTTGTTCACCTTTACCTGTTATGGAAGCGGAAGCATTAACCAAAATAAATATACTTTAGCCCTTGTAGGTTAGGCGAGTTGGTATGAGGTTGTGGGTAATTCCCCATGGTCTCAAGTTCAACTCCCTAACTCGGAATCACCCCACCGTAGACACTTGGGGGCAATGTTGGACTACCTCGTGGCCAAAGAGGATTAGTCTCACTCCAAGGCTCACCTCGTAAAGAGAACCTGTTGGGCCTTGGATCGCGGGGATACCTTTGCGAGAACAAAAAAAAAACAATATACTTTACAACACAAGTTAAATGCAATGAAATAATAAGATAAATAAATAACAAGAACAAGAGAAACAACAATACATAGATATATGTGGTAAAACCTTGACAATATGTCAAGGAAACACCCATGGGGCAAGTATTGGTATTCTTATTGCTCAGAAGAAACTCATTACATCTTCAACTTCACAGTTGTTGATGCAATATTTCTATTCAAATATTGATATTTTTGCCTTCATAGAGAAGAAAGATATAACCTCTTGAAGATGAGCAGAGAAATGAAAAAGTGTAAACAAAGAAGATGAGTACAAGAACACAATATTCATCATGGTTCACCACAATTGTGGCTATGTCCACACTCTAGCAAGGAATGCTTTATTAATTGAAAATATGATACAACACAATACATGAAATTGCACAAGTCATCTATAGAAATTACATATAGCCTTCAAGCATAGAGCCATAGAAGATGAATAGTTAGTATGACCATTGGACTTCATATCCAACAAGAATCAATCCATTGAAGTTGAAGTTCACACACTAAAAATAGTTCAAGCATTTTTTATATAAGAAACATCTTGGGATCCTATACACACAAGGGTCTAACAGTAGTTATTTCAAGTTCATCGCCACAAAATTTGCAACCTAATACACAAATGTTTCAATATCATGTGTTATTGGTCCCAGTACAATTGGTCTAACTATTAACGTTCTTTTCCAACTATTTGGTTTAGTGACAAGCAACTATAAGCCTGTGACATTTTTTTCGTAAGATTTTAATGATCAAACTGTAATTAAGACTTAATCTAATTCATTTATCTAATAATAATAATATTTTTAAAAATAAAATATAACAAATTTAAAAGTATAATATTAAATATTTTATTATTATTTTTTCCACCATCAATTTTCAGTAGTAGAGATAAATGTTCAGTTTTATAAAATAGAGTCTACCAATATTGGATATTATTTTCCATATAAAATTGCATGGTTTTATAGAAAACATGTATTTTTATATTTAAATGAAAATGAAAATATCTATGGCAGCATTGACATTTCTGATGGTTGCAAGTGACAAATTGGGAGAGTGTTAGATATATGCACTCGCTCCCATATTTTTACATTATATTCACTCTATGGAAAGTTGCGAACATTACATTGTATTTGACAACAAGAATATAGACATTAAGTATGATGACAGTTTAACATCACGTGAAATTAGTTTTACTAGATGTTGTCTGAATGAGATGAATTGTGCACAGAATGCTGTGAAAAATGATTTTTTGTTTAAATCAAACACCAGAGCGCCCGTGGCCTAATGGATAAGGCGTCTGACTTCTAATCAGGCGATTGTGGGTTCGAGTCCCACCGGGCGTGCATTTCTCTCTGAATTTTCTTCATTTTTCATTCATTTCTACCATTTGATGGCATGAAAAATTGAAGTTATCGCTGTGCAAGTCGAATTCACCTTAATTTTTAATCGACTAGATCTACCATTTCATGACATCTACAGATTCCTTTAATTAGGGCATTAATATTTCAATCTCTTTTACATTTTAATTCAAAAGAATTTTGAAGATTACAGTCATCAACGTTCAGAGAATGAACAATGTCTTCATGTAAGACTGAGGAAACATATGCTTCGGTTTCTACCAAGTTTCGCATTTATTGGGCTTACTAGTCCAGAGAGCTCAAACTCTATATTCTGTTCACTGTTTATCGGTTGAAGTCATATGGTAATATACTCTCCAAATGTGACTTAAGAGATTGTAGAATGAACTCTCACATAAGGCATCATATGATGGATTAACTTAACTGTTTGACAAAATGTCTCAAAGACAAATGATCTCACGACATATAATTTATGTTAAGGGAATACAAAGATTTACAAAACATTTTCTCTAATTGACACTCTTGATATGATGTTATCGATCTCATTGATTAGAAGCCAGGCTTGGAATTTCGCCAACACCTGCGAGTTTTGGTGTAAACGCAAACTTCCACTTTGCTCTGCTTAAATGAAATGTCGACTAGGGACATCCAACATCATGGGTACATCATCATGGCGATGCTCTCTTATAAGCAACAATCACAAAACAGTGGGAATCAGACAATTATAACAGTCTAATAATTTAATCCTCTACCTTCAACTTTGCATTCACCTCAACATGAACATCTTGTAAACTTTCATTTATGCACAAAGAAGAGATATCATTCTTCCTTGGAATCCTTAGTCATCTTGTCTTAGATATATAAGATGTCATCTTGTCTTATCTCCTTGTAGGATTTGAGTCTTCCATTTCAATTTTGGAATTCCTTTTAAGGTTTGAGTCTTGTCTTCAATTCCTTTTCTTGAACTTGCCCTTCATCTTCCCTTGTTTGAGCTTGATCATCATCCTTCATCATCCCACATATCAATCACTACAAAGAGAAAGGAAATCTTGTATCAAAGTTATGGATAATGAAATGCAAGCTAACTTTTGAAGAACCTTAAAATGAAAACACTTCTCCAACATGATTTTGAAATTCTTGATCTCTGAATAGGATATGCATTGCAATCTTGGATTTGAATTCTTGATTAGGACTTGAGAAATGAAGTGATAATCAATTGATATTCAACATTAAATAAAGAGGAGGGATACTCCTAGATAGAGATTACTTGTAGAGTTTGTAAAATAGAAATGGAAGACTGACCAAAAACATTCTAAATAAGAATTAAATATGAAAAGTAAAGATCCTAAATGAATAACCATTACAAACCATCAGATAATTTTTTTTATTCCCTCCATTGATGATCATTCTACTAACCACCCTACAGAAGATTGAGATAATCTACATGCTATTTAGCCATGAATGCAAGAAGCTTGTATCCTTTGCTTTAGAATGCTTTATGACATGAATCTTCCACCAAGACTGTCCTTAATTCTACAAAACTTCTAGATATGACCAAGATTACCACAATTTGTCAACCACAATCCTTCCAACGTGGTTTTGGGTGACAAAGCCAAAAAGCTTCCATTTTTGTAGATAAAACAATTAGCAAAAACCTACAATCATGATTTTGTGAATAAACCATCAAACCCTCAAATGTGATGTTGAAATTGCATGCCTTTGTTTTTTATGAAAAAAGAGTTATAACCCAAAAAAACATAATTTATGAGGACAAAATAATAAAAATCACTCTCTGATTTTAATGGAAAAAATCAAATAAAATCTTGTCATGATTTTTTGTGGAAATAAAAATAAGAAAACCTAGAAAGCAACTCAATCATTGTGATATTGCTATCAAAATTCTATTGTGTAGTTTTGGAGTCAACCGCATTGGTCCATGTTTCTTGAAAAGTGTTTCACAAGAACTCATCTTTCATGAGAATGAATGGAACACCTAGCAATCATGGGATAGGCTAATCTACATCCAAAATGCATTAAAGAGAAAACATTTTTTTTTTTCAAATTCACAAAAACATAGTGATTTTTTTCCTTTTTTTTTGTTTTCAACTATAAACTATGTAGATCATGAAGATCAAATGCTAAGATTTCCACAAAAATTCATGATGTTTTTAATTTTTTGAAAATTGGTCAATTGTACAATTTGGATGGAGGATAGCCACATCCATTACTTATTGCATCTAGATGATGCTCATAGAAGGAGGTTACCCATCCTTGTACTACTCCAGCCCAATTACACTTAAACACGAATTTTCCTCCAAGATTAAACCCTCTTCATCCAATTATGCTTAACCATTAAGTTTCGTCCAAGGTTAAACCCACTTTCCTTGCCAAACCATTTACAAAATCTTCAGCAAGTATTTTTCCTTCCAAGCCATCCATTAGAAAGCCACTTAAGCTATTATTAAATGGCTCTTAAGGTAGAATCAATTATACAGTTTACCTAAAACAAAAAATTGAAAAATAGAGTGCTCAGACTTTTAAAAAATCATATATAATGACTTCCCAAATAATTATTGAGTCTGAGATGTACTGGATAGCGATCGGAATCGATTCCTCCTAGAATGAGTTGTAGGGGCTCAAGCCATCTCAATTACTTCAATCATCTAAAACATAGAATTCAAAAATAGATGATTTAACCTTTTTGAAGTGGAACCCTCCAGATGAATGTGCAAAATCATAAAAGCTATATGTATTAAATCCTGAAGCAATTACTGGGTTTGAGGTTTACTTAAATCAATTCCTTCTACACTGAGATGCAGGGACCAAGCCTAGAATTTGATGGCCGTATTGGCTGTTTTTGCACCTTTTAACTATATATGATAGGCTGAAAAATTGTATGACTGTATGAATTGATAGGCTAAAATTTTAGAGAACCATCAATATGACAAATAAATTTATTAGTAAACCATCAATACTTATAGACAACTTAGTATTTCATTTAATAATATACAAAAGTATGATTTTATAATATGTATAATATATATGCATGATAAATATGTATTATTTTATTTTATATATGTTTCTGTTTTTTCTTTTTTCTCTTTTTTTCTATTTAAATATGTTTCTATTTTGATGATTGTAGACTTATATTAATTCACAATCTTTGTTGAAATAAGAATATAATGAATTTTAAAAGCTTATTTATATGTATTTTTATTGAGCTGATAGGCTTATTGTGGGAGCTTTGCTCCCCAAAATTATTATTTGATCGGAAATGTTGTAAGACCGTCGATTTTATGATTATTTTACCGAAAATGTTGTAAAACTGTTGGTTTTATGATTTTTTGATAATTTAAAAAATTCATTTTTAGAAATTTTAATTTTCCTTTTAACATTGTTAGCAAGTTTCTAATCTCTCTTTCCTTAATAGTGGTAAAATCTACTAAAACAAGATCCTAAATTGATTTAAATTTTTGAAGTTTTCCTTGTAACATTGTTAGCAAGTTTCTAATCTCTCTTTCCTTAACTGTGATAAAATCTACTAAAATGTAGTAGAGTCAAAAGCTTGCAAGATCCTTAAATTGATTTTAAAAATGTAATTTTTCTTTTAACATTGTTAGCAAGTTTCTAATCTCTCTTTCCTTAATAGTGGTAAAATCTACTAAAATGTAATGTCAAAAGCTTGCAAGATCCCTAAATTGATTTCAAGACTTTGAAAATGATTATGGAGAAGCAAGGTTTGCAGTGTTTTCTCTAATTAGTGAATTCTATTAAAAAATTTAACTTCCTATTCTTGTATAAGCTCATCCTAAACTATTATGTAGTGCTTCTAGGAAATTCACTCCTACAAGACCAAAAGAATATGAGCTAATCAAATAAAAGTAAAATAATTTTTATAATTTTAGAAAGTATAAATCTAACACATAAACATTATAAAAATCTAAATCTAAAAAAAAAAGAAAAAATGAGTATTAACATCTAATTGGTTGAATGAGAATAGATTAATCAATAAAACTGATTAAATACAATAAAACTAAATAGATATAAAGAATAGCATGATAATAATAATAATATAGACCACCCCAAATGGAGAATGAAAGAGAAGGCTTCAACTTTTGGAGAAGGGGGAATGGAGGAGGAGGAAGAGGAGATCTCATACTCTTCTCGGTTTGGCTCGGATGAGGGTTTGAAGGAGAGAAAGGAGGTGTCACATGTTTCAGTAACCATCGGGCTTGGATGTGTGGACATAATGATTTCCTCTCTTGTTAAGGCCTTGTCCAAGGATTAAGCTAACCCCCCAATTGTGCAGGAAGTTAATATGATGTAGGTGAATGGTTTTCCTAGTGACATGTAGGAGGTCAACGTGGAGATCACAAAGAAGGCTAGCAGTGAGGTTTGGGAAAGAATTCATGTGCTAGAGGAGAGAATGCACCTCCTGACAAAGTTTGTTGTCAAAGTGACACATGTTGCTGCCACCACACTGAACCTACTTAAGGACTCAAAGAGGGACCTACCAAAGGAGGATACAAAAATGTTGTTTGACTTCCTTGCAGAAGATTGGGCTAACATCCTCCTGGGGAGGAAAGATGTTAAGAAGCCTTAATTGTTTTCTCTTTTCTTTTTTTTATGTTGTTAATCTGCTAGTTATCGAACTTGAAGGGTTTTAAGGTTTTCATGCCTTTGTTCATATACTACTATAGCTTTTCTTGTTTTAATATAGGCAGTATGTATGTTACGCCTGCTGATACTCTTTTAATTATGGATCTGAACCTTGTTTTTGTTTTATTAAGTGGTAGGTGGTAGTTTTGGTATTTGGTTATCTGTTGGTTGTTGACCAGTTTGATTGTTATAGGGCCAACCCCCCTAGTTTTGGCTACTTTTAATTCAAAAACAATGGAAAATGCATTTTGACTGATTGCATAAGAATTCCATGAAGATTTTTTCCTTATATAAGTTGAAACATAAGAAAATGAATTTCAATTACCAACGTCATAAGATGGTTGTGCTACGTTTCATTTACAATATCTGACAACTGTCCCATTCTTTAACACCTATGCAAAGATCTTGCTTGTGGCAAGGTCCCTCCATTTGGGGTGCCGACTAAAGGGTGAATTTTTGGTTCTATTTTAACATGCTGTGAAAGATTGTACCATCTATTTTGTAGATTAAAGGGTTGATGAGCTTGAAATTGAACAAGCACAATTTTAGAGTAATTATGAAATGAGCAAGATGCTGACAGATTGGATCACACACAATAATAACTACAATTGAAGGGAGTGAAGAGAATAGGCATTGGGCTATATGCTAGGGAAGGTATACATGTTATTTTTGTTATGTACATTTTTATATAGCGTGTGGCTCAGGGTCAAATATATGAATTCCATGGAATGAACGTGTTTGTGTTGCAACTTAGTGCTATCATTGTTACAATTTAATCTCAATATTTTATTACTACAAGTGGCAATTATAGTTCAGATGGATAGTAAAAGAGGTGAACATTTTTCACACCATTGAATCCAAGTATTCAGAGTAATTATTGTATAAATGCAATAATTTTGTTACCATAGAATTGGGTAAGATATAACTAGAGTGGTAACTCATGCATTCCACTGAAGTTAGTTTTAAGGAAACACTACTCACTTGTAGTAAAGCACTATGGTAACCATTTCAAAAATCTATCTTTTTTTTGGTTGAGGGAAGAGATCCCAACCCTTCAATTCTCCTCTATTATCAATGGCTCCTGATGCTTTTTCTCTTTATGAGCCAGATCAAACACTACAATGAATGAAAATACATCTTTCAAATTCTAACATGTCCTTGGTATTTGAAATTGTTTTCCTATAAATCAAATTTTAATATCTGCAAAATGATAAATATCTGCATGCCTTAGCATACCTTCTAAATCTTGCACAAAATAGGGACTTGAGCTCTCCAAGAGCTCTTGTTCTAAAAGTGAATGTCAACCAACTAAAAGCTTGGTTATGATGGAATTTGGTTAAAATGCTTGATAATTTTTGTAATTTGGCTTGTTATTAGCCACATTTTCTTTTTCCATGATTAGAAATATTGTTGTGCTTTTAAACATAAACATCCTCTAGCCTCTAGAGACTCAAACCATATTGAAAGGGAATACTTATTCAGTAAGAATCAATATAGAGTCTGTTTGGCAGCAAGAATATGAGTGGAATAGGCATATGTAAATTCTTAAAATTCCAAATTCTCTATTTGGGTGCGCAAAATTAGAATTGTGAATAGGAATACAGATTCCAATTTTTGCCCAAAAATGAGCATTTACAATTGGAATACGTATTCTGATTCCAATTTTATTTATTTTAGAAAACATAATTTTTTTGGGTCTATGAATTGTCCATCAAATTTTGATTGAACCAAACAAGAACAAGAATATGTATTCTTATTTTCTATTCTAGAATAACAATTCAAGAATACGTATTCCTATTCCCATATTCTTATTCCTATAGCCAAACAGACCCTCAGTTAAGAATAAAATTAATTCCTAGAGATGTGTAACAACACAATCATATTGAGTTTAGTGAATATACCATCTCTTGATGTATAAAAACACCATTTTTATGAAAAACTTCAACAAAAACAATTTAAAAATAAGTGCCACATAGTGGTTAGTATTTGCCTAATAGTTTGTTGTAGTTCTAATGTAAATTAAATTAAGTAAAACATAATAGAATATATTTATAAATAATAATTTAAATTAAAGTAATTAATTTATATATTAATTTTTAAAAATATTATATTTTATAAATAATAATTATTTAACATGATATATATAATTATAATGTAAACTTACCAAAGATTAAAATTAAAATTATATTTATACATATTATTTTATTTATAATATAGCGAAATAATTATTTATTAAATTAATTGAATGTCAAAGTAAAACTGTATTAAGTTTAAAGTTATTTTAGTATTGTTTTAATATAATTTAAAATGTTCAAAATAATTTTAGACTAAGTAAAAGAATTAAAAGAGAAAAACTCAAATACAATATATTTTATAAATGATTTAAGAAAAATATAAAATGTGATTGTGTATTCTTAATCTTAATAAATTTTGAAAAATGATATGGTCTAAAAATGTGGTAGTGCCTCCTAAAATATTGGCTCATTCTGTGAAATTCATGTATAAGATGTTAAATCTATTAGCCAATCATTGCTAGGATAAATGATTTTGATCATTTCACAACTTTAAAAATTCATTTTAACTTTAAAAAAATAGAAAAAAAAATTCTAAATAGTAATTGGTAGAAATAAAGTTTTTTAAAAAAATCCATTTCAATATTATGTAGCCTTTCTGCAAATATAAAAAGAAGATATACTATTTTAAAATAGCAAAAAGAGGGGTAAAAATTTATTAAGACAGAAAGGAATACAACAAGGAGAGCTCAACAAGGAGCTCGATCCTGAGCAACAAGATCATCAAATTCTTGCACCATCTCAAAGGACAGTTGCCTCCTATCCCTAATATTCCAACCTGGATCATGACTAGATGCCCATTTGGCTAAACAATCAACAATTCTATTCCATTCACGAGGAATATATGTGAACCTAATGAATTGAAAAGAGGAAGAGAAGAAAAGAATCTGCTTAACAACAGTGGCCAACTGCCAACTAACATCCTCAAGCTCTTGCGAAGAAAGCATGTTCACAACCACCTGTGAATCAGACTCACAGATAATCTTACTACATCCCCGCAAGCAACACTATTCCACAGCATATAAAATAGCCTGAGCTTCTATGAGATTGTTAGTATAATCACCCTTATGAACTGAGAAGAAAAATTTAACATCCCCAAAACTACAACAAGCCACTCTGCCAATACCAGCCAAACCAGGATTCCCACGGGAAGAACCATCAGTGTTAATTTTCAGAACTCCACAGGGAGGAGGAGTCCAGTGCCCATCCCGGTTAACCCGACCCTTCCTCTAATGGTGAAGCTGCTTGGACATAGAAGGAAACCTATGAGCTGCAACCCCATCCTGCAGATGAAAATTGAGGCGATTACAGATAGCAAGATCAACCGGATCCATACCCCCATCAAGCTCACACTTCACAAGAATAGTTTCCTGAAGAGAATGTGATATTTTCCACCAAAGATGCAAAAAACCAAGCCAAACATCTTGGAACATCTTTATTTTTTAAAATAAAATCATAATATTCCATTCTAATGAAATTCAAAGATGTGATTCTTTTAGAGTTTTTTAAGATCTTAAATCATATAGAGACATATCTAAATACAATGAAAAATAAGTGACACAAGACTAATTGCAATCATATCTTTGAAAAGTAGAGGTCCACTTTGACATTATTCTACTTTCCAATTTGTCTTGCATAAGTAGAGGTCCACCTTGACATTATTCTACTTTTCAATTTGTTTGACTTCATACACAATTGGTATGATTTGATCTTGTATCTTGAATCTTTAAAGATAGAAATTGATTAGTGTTCATTAATTTATGAATCTTGACATTAAAATCACAACTTTGCTATAAAAAAATCTTTTGTAAAAAGATTTTTAAAAGATATTAAGGAGAGAATTATAAAAAAGAATGCTTAATACTTTTTTCAAATTATTTTAAGAGTAGACATGTTTAAAAAATTAATATTAAATATACATTAATTTGTATTCTCTAGTAGTATAGTTTATGTTTCTTTAAGTTTTGAAAGTTAAGTAAAACAATTCACTACAATTTGTATTATCAATCACAATTATAATAATGATTTTATCATCTAACAAAAGAAGATTATAATTTTTTTATTATTCATCATAAATTTGTTTATTGTTCATCATAAATAAAATTAAAGATTATATTTTATTGATTATTTAACATAAGACATAATTAGTAATAAAATTTTAAATAAATACTTCTAACTTACTAGTTGTATTAATCATAGAAGCTTGAAATTAAATATTAACATAATATGTACACTTTTTTTTTGAGAAAAATATTTTTAACTTATTATTAGACTTGATTAATGAATTAAATGACTGATTCTATTGATCACAAAGACTTGCAATTAAGAACACAATATATTGCATTGACCTAAATAACACAAGTAGTTAAAAGTATATAAAAAAACTTATCAAAATGCATAGAAAATTAGAGAAAATAAATGAAAAAAAAAACCTTAAAGCATTAACTATTAGGAGTTTAATACAATCTTTATGCTACTCTGAAAGGAAGTTATCTTTCAGTTGTCACAAACACCCCCAGTAGCGCTATAGTGTGGGCAATCCCATTCTAATGATCTCACATTTGATTCAGTGCACAATTTATTAAAATATAAGCTCTATGAATCGGAAGACAAATAACTTAAAAGGATATATTTTAGAAACTCATATTGAAGGAGCTTCGGAGGATCTTATTATAAGAGATTCAGATGTTGCAGAAATTACAGGCATCATAGTTGTACCGTCCATGGAAAAGAAACAACGTCTTCCAAAGATTTTAGATTAGGAGAGGAGATCTCTTGGACTGGAAATGCGAAAATTTCAGAGAGAAATGCACGCCCGGTGGGACTCGAACCCACAATCGCCTGATTAGAAGTCAGACGCCTTATCCATTAGGCCACGGGCGCTTGTGTTTGTCTGCCTAACAAAAGTAGTCTAACTAACGAAAATATGGGAGATTGTTCCGTACACCTGTAATATTGAAAAATACGTCAGTGGAATAACATAATTAGTGGTTTGAATTGTTATTATACTACTAGTGCTTGCACCAAAAGAGGTGGCAATGGAGTAGTCCATGGTGACATGTTTACAAGCATTAGCAAGGAAGAATGTTAAAGTTAGTTGTCGTGAACAGAGTAAGTATGTAAGTCTTGATTTTATAATGTTCAGAATAAGTCTTGTTGAGTGCAAGGCTAAGAAATCATAAGGAATGAGGCCCGGATCGTGCTCCGGGTGGTTTTGACGGTGTGGATGCTCTTGAGGCGAAGAGGTTTCAGGTACGAGTGGGCCCGTATGGAATTCCTAAATTGTCTTGGCCTTCGTTGGTTGGTAGCTCGCAAGCTTCATGCCTTGCAAGTCTGAACCTTCCATAAAAAAATAGAATTTTATTTTTTCCATTATAGAATAGTTTATGATGTTTCCCTTCCATAAAAAAACCAAAAACCGGCCTTGTAATTCAACTAAAACAAACTTAAAAGAATGATTGCTTTCTAATATACAGGAGTTCAACATGGGATCTCAATATGGCCAGCTTCATAGATCCAGGTTCAAAGATCCTTTTTGCCATTTTTCAGACAAAGTGGGATACAATTGCATCCCATGATTATTGCATCACTTCTACCCTTTTCTTCATAATTATCTACTCTTCTTCACTCCAAATGCCCTATATCAAGTCTCTTTCTATTTTTCTATACTTTGTTAACAACAACACAAGGTAGAGATATTTGTGAAGCATTTTTATGAAACATCATAATGGCACAAGCAAAATTTACATGGTTGACTTATATTATACAGTACTTCGTTAGTTCAAAAAGTGATGAAGTATCCTTCCAACATTTTACTCACTTATTCAACCTTCCAAATCTCATCTACTTCATTTATTAATGTCAAATATCAATAACATTGTTATAAGTTGCGGGAATCAACCTACCCCAAAACAAACATAGGAATGGATTAGTCATGAATAAAAACAAAATTGTTGTAGGGCCTAGCCAATGCAGGTGTGCACTAACTATTGTTTTTCAATAGATAAGTAAGAGGAGTAAACGGGGTTGCTAACTTAAAAATTATAGTTCAAAGAAACGAGATTGAAAAAGAACTAAGAAAAATTGTGTCAGCCATGAATTATCAAAGAAAGAAAGAACAATGCTATTTTACATCGTAACCTATTTCTATTTGCAGAAAGTCCTCCAGTAAACACTTCATGTACTATAGTTATGCTCTGAGATGTTAAGCTTTGGTCAGGCCAAGAACAATAACAATTAATGCAACAATAAGAGAGGCACACATTCTCTCTAAACGAAATGAGAATCGAAAAAGAAAGAAAATGAGTGCATGAAAATGAACTTCTCTATCACAAATGTCATTGTTCCATATTTCATTCTCCTTCACCCAGCACAATCCAAACAAACTTCAATAGCTAATAACTCTGAGACCAACCAGAGAAGGCAGCTCGGTTTGCAGTTCCGAATCATGCTGATGTTGGAAACAAGGGAGTACAACAACTGTTGAACTTGGAATAACCTCATTGTACTACCTCTCGCAAATTTTACAAAATACAATTTAATAAAACTTTTATAAGATGAAAATTGATTGGAATCTGACCCTAAAGTTTTTTAGTTGACTTTCAGGGCCATGCAGTTGCTTTCAATGTTTGTTATGCAGCCCATCTATTGAGGAGATGAGATTGCTATCCACTGGACAATATCGACAATATCCACTGGACAATGCCGATTTTTCAGTGAGTAACCAAATAACTCTTTAATCATAGCTTTTAAAACTCTTTGGAAAGAGACCCTACAAAACTTTTATTTCATATATAAATGTAACAGTGCAGTTACCTGTCAACTATTAAGAGTCTGTATTTGATCGATTTATCTTGTATGAGGGACACCACACAGAGAGTTTGACATTAAAAAATGGTTCCTTATCCCACAACTGGATATCAACTAAGCTCGACAACCTCGGTATATGCACTTTTGACATTCACCCCTTAATATCACTTTAATAGACTGATAAACTATTATAACATGATGAACAAAGGCTGCAATTGCACTGCTTCCCTCTTTTAAAATCGAAAACATTCCAATCAGATTGGTTTCAGTTTCGAACAGATGTCTTAGGAATGTGGATTTTCCTCGCAAATGTTAAAAATATCTCAATGAAGAGAAATAATAAGTTAATATTGTCTCAATCAAAACGTATCTCAATGAATAGTTCTGCCAACCAAGCAGGTCAAATGACATACCACCAAAATTGGTCAGGAAAGATAAGTTGGATTTCAGTTGTTAATGTGTTTTCATTGAGTTTTTCTTTTCATATCACAACTAGTAGTTAGTTTTTTTAGTATGAAGGATTTTAAAAAATGGCTACGTTCAATTATTACTAATATTATTATTCTGTACCTCCGATAAGATTTAAATGTGGCAGATGAATATTGTGACCACTATAATATATAAAAATTGCATATAAATCTTTAATCAGTCTCTTTGGAAGAAGGAAATAAGTACAATTTAGCTAAAAGCAATGGCAAAGAAGAGTTGTCACAAGCTACTAGTTGTTAGAAGCATATCTGTTTATTCTTGACCCCAATTCAATTGATAGACACAACACACAACTCATTATCTCTTTACTTCTTTTAGTTCTTTACATTTTTATCAATTAGTAATTCTTTTTATGTCTTCACTTTCATGATTGATTTGTTCAGGCTCAATTTTTAACCTGACCTAACAATATAATTTAATGATTAAGCCAATTATGTAAAGCTTCACACCTTCTTATTTTCATCCAAATGTACATTTTCCTACATTTTAGGAGAAACTATATAATAGAATAATCATTTCAACAGTATGCTAAATGCTAGATCAAACAAGTCTTTAAAACCTTGTACTTAAAAGTTTGATTCCAGAAACAATATCAATGTACTAAAGTACAATGTGCTTGGCACAAATTATTGAGTTCTACTAGTAGCCTAAATGAAAAAGAAGGTATCAGCTAATATAAATAGCTAATTTTGATGCATACAGTTAGGCTAAAAATTCCCTGTTTTATGATAAACTAAAAGAAATTGCAATAAATATATTTAGTATATATATTTTAACTTTTGAATACAAAAATGTTGATTGGAAATGTATGTATAGTTATTTTTCATATGAAAAAAACTATTGATTGAATAGTTATACATAGTTTTTAAAATAAATTCATAGACATTTCTTGCTCCATTATTAGTAGAGTGTTGAAGTGAGAATACTTAAATATTAAGCTATTTTTTCCATCCAAATTATGAATCAGAATAACGATTGGAAATATCTTTTACCTAATGAATCGAAGATAGTTTTAAGATTTTTTATTTTATTTCAAAATATAAAAGATTACTTCCACTGAAGCATTTCATAGTTCAGAAACTGAAAAACTAGAAAATTACTTCCATTTATTGCTTTAAAGGTAAATTTTTTTTATTGCATTAACTGAGAACATAATAGACCAAATGTCTTCAAGAGAACTACACAACCCAAAAGTAAATACATTTAAGCATAACTAATAAGAAGTTTGCATCATGCCATAAAAACAAACAAAGTTAATCATAATACAAACTCTTAAAGAATATGAAAGTATTTTACAAATGATATATTAAATGGATAAGAAAACAATAAAAATTTAATGTTTTGTGTTCATTTCAATTGATTTTTCCATAGAGCCGGTATTAAAAGTTAAATAAGGATACTTCATTTTTAGAGCTTGAAAGCCCTTTTTCAGCTTTGACAATTACCCTTTCTATGTCTTCTATATTTTTAAAACAACAAAACATAACATAACAATATATACATGTTACCATGTGTACTAAGAATTTGGGTGAAAGAAACCCTTGATGATAGAGATCATAATTATAGTGCCATCAGAAATTCTAAGAATTAATTGGTTTGGAGGTCATGCTAATTCTTTGAGATTAAAGATCTGCTTGAGTTAGTTCCTCATCATTTTTAGCTGCCAATTTCTTCAATTGCAAGATTATCAAACAAAATATGAAATATTAGAAATTAGTAATCCAAATCACCTGTGCAAGGAAAAAATATTTAATATACTCCAAAGTAGAAAGGTTTGATATTCTACATAGTTTCAGTGATGGTAGTACCTGTGTCTAACATGCCTTTCTTCAATTTGCTTCCCATAGAAGAATTTCCATTTTCTCCTTCCATTATCAACTACTATTGAAATCTTGTGCTACAAATCCTTTTCAAGAGACAAAGAAAACAAGAGGATGTTGCACTATGTGTAGGCCACATTGTGTTCTAGCCACACATCAAATCATGTCAATGTGTCATTTTGAAGCAGGGAACAAGCCCAGCGTAGTAGCTCTGTGGCAAGTCATAGGCCAGTCCCCTAATCAACTTGGGAAAAATGTGTCATTGTCCTTATTGGCTAAAATATAGTTTTAGTAATAAAAGAGTGTTTCTCGTTCTTTTATTATACTTCCCCTTACTTTTGGCAACACCATTTTTTCTGGAGCATGCACCTTTTTAAGTACTAGATATAAGACAAAATTTCAAGTATAAGACAACCTTCTAGGTGTAGGACAACTTTTCATTAGTGGGAAATGCCCATAGTGAAAAGCCTATCTGTTTAATTATAGATGATATTAAGAATATCCTTTCTTTTTTTGTATTGTTTCCAATATGTTTCACGTTTTTATGCTTTCCTGTATTGTCTTATTTAAACTTTGGACTATAGTGATGTGATTATTTTCATCTATTTTTCTTATGAATATCTATGATATTATTTTATTATGAAAATATTGTAACCGTTTATTTATAAAAATATGTAGTGTCTAGTAAGTAAACAAATTAAAAGCAATTGTTATATGTATCTAAAATTTTCAAATTCGTGATATGATTTTGAGAGATAATTTATAGTGTTTATAAAAAATAGATAAAAAATTGAGTTTATTTTAAGAGACTATTAATTTTGAATTCTATGATATTATATAATTATTTTTGTATTATTTATATATATATATATATACTACATATATATATATATATACTACATATATATATATATACTACATATATATATATACTACATATATATATATATATATATATATATATATATATATATATATATATACTACATATATATATATATATATATATATATATATATATACTACACATATATATATATACTACATATATATATATATATATATATATATATATATATATATATATATATATATATATATATATATATATATATATATATATGTATGTATGTATGTATGTATGTATGTATGTATGTATGTATGTATGTATGTATGTATGTATGTATGTATGTATACATACATACATACATACATACATATATATAGTTGAAAATTCAATAATAAATAGAACATTTGTTTTTGAATATATTATAGACAAATATTTTATTTTCAAGTGAGCATTAAATTTGGTGTTTAAAAAAAATAAAAAATATCAAGATATATTTGTATTTGAAGAAAATATTTTTAATTTTAGAGAATACTACAATCTATCTATTTATAGATTTTTGTATTGAATATCATTTAGTAAACATTACATAAGTTTCTACTCATAGTTCTAACTAATCAACTATTCAAAAATACAAGAGAATGTACAGAGGAGGGTATAAAAGACTATAATATGTGATATTTTGTTATCAAGAGTTGGATCTTTTTACCATAAATTTCTAGCTTTTGGAGCCATCTTACCATACTAGTACTTTGTTCTACCCAATACTCGTTGTAAGGATGATCTACTATATTTTCTAAAAGTACATTATTGCCCCAAATGGCCATAAGACTCGAATCTTCTCGCATTGGTGCTATTGCATTTGCATTGATGCATATTCTTCTATCTTAGCTCTGTTATCTCTATTATAAAATTTTGTAGTGCAATTTCAAACATTTTCCTCTCCTCCATTCTTCTCCTCCAAGTATACCCATGTCAGATCTCCCACTTGAAATTCCTCATAGTCCATTTTGTAAGAGCCTTTCAAACTTGGTTCTTGAAATCCTTAACATTTTTGTCACTAGCAAGTCCATATTGAACTAGATATGAGTCTCCTTAGAGACTTGGTAAGGGATCTATCCTTACTGCTAAACACATTCTCATTAATAATTTTCCAAATGTATTATAAAATTTCAACAAGAAGACAAGACCAAAAGACAATAAATTCTATCTTAAGGCTCATACTATAACTAAAGACCACTTCTAAAACTAAAATATTAGTACTAATGATAGTCCTAAATATGTTTCATGTCTTTAGCAAAAACATAGGAAAAAAATATGCTTAACAATTTTTGGTACCTTGCAAATGTTGAAAACATTCAAATCTCATGAGGGAGTCTTAGTACCTGTAATCTATCAAAATACAATTTTCCACATGAAACAATCTCTTATTTGTTCCAACTTGTTGCCCCATAGGTTGTAAAATAGGTTAGACCTAGAAGAAGGATCAAAATCAACATTCTGTTTGTTGGTTGTAATACAAAAATATACAATCATAGTTAGTGATAAAATTGTAGATTCTCTTTGCTTTACTATAGTACATAAATTTCCAACCAACCACTTCCATGAAGTGTATCTATTATGGACAAAACAACATTATTTGGGAAGAGATATAACTAAGGATGACTATATGTAAATAGTTTATGTCTTGTAATAGACACTAGGCAATTAATTTATATTGGTTGTAAAAATTTCAAATGGACCAATAGTTTCATGTTGTTATACCAAATAGTTAGTATAACATGTTAGTAGTTAAACCAATTTTATTGTGATCAATAACTCATCATATTGAGGAATTTATGTGTAAGTACAAGGCTTAAATTATGTAATTTTGGTGATGATCAAAGTGAACTTGGGAATATATATGAGACATTAACTCAAAATGAGTATTTTTAGACCCTTATGTGTATAAAGAATACATAGAAGTTTTTTGTGTAAAAAATCCTTTAAATATGAACTCTATTGTCAAGATGATGATGCATTATAAATTGATTTTTATTTAAGTTCAAGAGTTCTTTGTAGACTTGCAGATATGCCTCGAATATTGCAATTATGTGCTCCTATATGTCTTACATGTTCTTATGTGCAACACATGCTTTTGTGCACTCTTATTTAAAATCTGCACCCTAACCCTAATGCTAACTCTAACCAAGATATAAATTGTAACCCTAATGCCAATGATAGCTATGATAGAAATCCTAACCTTAATCAAATTTAATTATTTAATGTATTACATCCATTGTTTTTGTTACTAGCATACAAACAATCTTTTTATATAAAATATGTCAAGATGTATCAAGGTATTTAATTTTGTCATTACTCAAGTCACGTGTAAATTAAAGTTGAAAAAATCAATACCTTAATAAATTTTGGCATTTTTTTTAATATCTTGTATATCTATGCTAGTATTAACACAATAGTTATCAAACACAATCAAAGATGATAACTAGGTAAATGTGACAATTTCTAATTAATTTGATTCAAGTTTAGATTTCTTTTATCCCTTCAGGGCCCATTTGGCTGTAGGCATAGGAATTGAAAATAGGAATGCATATTGGGAATAGGAATTACTATTCCAATAACAACTATTTTTTGGAATGGACATGAGCTCATTTTAGGAGCAAAATGGGAATATGTATTCATATTCCCTATTCCAATTAATGTACCAAACAAAAAATATAAAACATATTCCTATTCCAGCTACCAAACATGCCCTCAAAGTGTTTAAGGAATGATTTATGCCTTTAAGGTATATGATTTTTAATAATATACATGAATGATTAAATTATGTTGAAGAAAATATCTATTGAGATAGAACTAATGGTTAGAAAAACATGTACCAAATTGACTTCCAATGTCAGGTATAAATGGAAAAGAGTAACAATTTCATTTTTAAAATTTAAGTTTAGCTATGTTATTTATCTAAAAGATCAAAACTTACACATTGAAAAAATCAACGCCTTAATACATCATGGCATGTTCTTTTATATAGCTTATATATATGCTAGTACTAACACAATAATTATCAAACACTCTCAAAGATGACAATTAGGTATGTAACAATTGCTGATGAATTTGATGCAAGTTTAGATTTTATTTTAGTACTTCGAAGTGTTTAAGAAATCATGCCTTAAATGTATATGATTTTTAATGATATATGAATTATTAAATTATACTAAAGGAAGTATCTATTGAGATAGATCTAATGATTAAAAAAATGAGTATCAAATTGACCTTACATATTAGGTAGAAATCAAAGGAATAACAATTTCATGTTTAGAATCTTGATTTAGATATTTAAAAGATCAAATCTTACACATTGTAAAAATAATTTAAAATAAAGAAAATAGATCTTAAGATTAAAAGTAGATGTATAGAAGAAAGTACTAATAAATAAACAAAAATATATTAAAATTGCCTTTATATGAAATATAATTCAAATCAAATAAATAAAAAATTGATTTATGAAAAGAATGTAGAGAGATTAAAGAGTCAAAGTTAATAACTAAATCTTATTAACTTAATAAGAAATTATGATAAGATAAAAGAAACTTGATTTTTAGAAAGTAATACTATACTATGTAGTCTTCCTGTTATTTATTATAGAGTTTTTAAGATGATAAAAGGATATCAATTTATTTTATAAAAAACAAATATTTCTTAATAAGAAAATTTAATATCATATATTTTTAATAATGAAAATTTAGTATCGTTTGATATGCATCTGTTATCCACACTAGATGTGTGAGTGCCAATTCATTTGAGAAAAAAGATAGAAGCATTTGTATTGATGAAATATAAAATAGATTTATCTTAATATTCAAGATCATATTACAAAGATGTTTCTATAATTTTTTTAAATTTAATAAATTTAAAAGAAAAATATTATTTTAAAATTTAATTATTATAAATTGAAAAATAATAACATAAAATGTGTAACAAAATTTTTTACTAAGTTGACATAAAATCTAAAGGCTAATAAGACGATTTAAAAAAAAAGATATATTGTCCTATAAGATATCATAATGAAATAATAAAAATAAAATAAGTTTCCTCAATACACTCAAAACATAACCTCGAGAATGGTAGAAACTTCGAGAATAAAGCTAATTGTTGTAATGTCTAAATTTGACATTTTTCTAAGCAAAAAATTACCAATAAAAAATCAGAAAAGTCTTATTAAAATTTTTCCATTAATTCAAAAGCGTGACATCACCTTTTTGTAACGGAAGCCAGGCGTGTCATTCTACATGCCACTGGAATGCTCTAGATTAACATCATCGCTGTTCTTGCCAAAACCGCCAGAAGGCTCTGGTTTTGCTTAGGAAACATCTGGAACATCTCTTCCTTTTCCACAGCCCTCTCAGTATTATATATATCAACCATCTGGAATTTGGCCAATCATCGGAATTTCCTAAGCATAAATTGTGTTACACAGCTCTCTTCATCGCTAAGCGTTACAAAATGTCTCTTGTTCCAAGTCGATGGGGCCGTAGGTCCTCTGTCTACGATCCATTTTCACTTGCTGCGTGGGATCCTTTTCAAATTTTTGATTCCTCAATTTTCAGGGATGTAACGTCTCCCTCCACTGATTTTGCAAGGGATACAGCGGCTGTCGCAAATACTCAGATCGATTGGAAGGAAACCCCTGATGCGCACATCTTCAAGGCAGATCTTCCTGGTATTTATTAAATTCTTGCTTTTCTCATCAACAATCGTGTTCTTCTTGTAGAAATATTCTGCTATTTGAAAAGATCTAAGAACGAGATGCTTTGCTTCTGCAAATTTTCCGCTTAGTAGAAAAATATTTAAATGCAATGTTTTGATTGTAGAATTTTGCCCCAATTTGAAAGCATATCAAAGGGAATCTGTTGCTTGTAAAATATTTCCTTTATTTGGAAAGATATTGAAATGGAATGTGCTCACCCTGTTTCAGGGCTGAAGAAAGAGGAGGTGAAAATAGAAGTGGAAGACGGCCGTATTCTTCAGATCAGCGGAGAGCGGAGCAAAGAAGAGGAACAGAAAAACGAGAAATACCATCGAATTGAACGATCGCGAGGTGGATTTCTGAGGCGTTTCAGGCTGCCAGAGAATGCAAAGGTGGAGGAGGTGAAAGCTGCTATGGAAAATGGAGTGCTTACCGTGACAGTGCCAAAGCAACCTCAGCCTCAGCCCGAAGTCAAATCTATTCAAATCTCTGGCTGAAATAGAGAAAGGGATAATTGTAGTTGAGTGCTGTTTTGGTTCGTCAAGATTTTCGTTTTGAGCGATTTTGTGTGAAGATTTTTTTGGGGTTTTCATCTTAGAGGACTGGGTGATTCCTGTTGACACTTTCAGTCTTTCTAAAAGCTTGAGTGAATGTAGTAAATAAATGTAATAATTGCGACTATATATTAATATAAAAATTATTGGTAATGTCAGTTTCTTCTCGTTACAACTCGTTACAATGCAGGCGTTTTCGAGGTTGTTGTTTCCCCTTTTTCTGCAATGCAATAAAAAATGTATAAAAATGAGACACTCTGAAAGTACAGTTTGGATGCTCATAAAATAGGAAGGTGTTGAAAGGTGTCAGAGTTAAAGCAGATGACTTAAACATCACACGTTAAAGTATTGTATCTAGATTAAAAGTGTTAAATAGTCAAAGTTGATTTTTTTTAAGATTAATTGGGACACAGAGATCTCATTATTAGTTGGGCCACAGACTTATGTTTTCAAGTGCATCTCCAGGACAGGAAGAGTAGAAATTTTTCGACAGGAAGAGTAGAAATTTATCCAAAAAAATGAATTACAATTTTGCGAGGCGTTCTCTACACATCGCATTGTCCATGGCTATTGCATGCTTTGCTGACAATCATATTCTTGTATTGTGTTTCCTTCTTACCGTTGCTACTATATGGGTCGTCGAGATTGTAGTTGTCAGTGACTGGTTTCTTTATTATGACAAGCTATCCCCATTTTGGAAGCAACTCTCAACTTCACTTTTCTGGCTCGTCAACATGTCCTGTTTGCTTTCCTCTGCTATAAATGGTAATGTGCTACTCATGTTCTCCTTATTTCTTGTTTAGACATTAGAATGGCCAAAATACATTTAAATCATTTGCAATGTTGTACATGGAGTCTAAGGGGAAAATATTTGGGGGACCTTGCCTGTTCCTTTTCTCTCCATGATGCGTGTTGGCCTCTGTATAATTTTTAGAGCATCCTCTAAGCCTCATATTTACACCCCTCAAAGTTGTCCCAACAGTTTGGAAAAGACTAGGGCATGTGTGGATGTCTGTTGAATTTGCTCTGATTCTAGGGTCTCTGGCGCTTATTTTCCCTAGGGTTTTCCAACATGTAGTCACTGCAATAAAAGAAAGAAGTATGGCTTTATGGAGCTGCTAGGTTTTTTTTTTTAAAAAGAAGTTATGGTGTTTCGGTATGAGAGATTTGCCACAAAGATAGTTGACAACCAAAGAAATCATGGACTTAAAATGTGAAGGATTTGCATATGTTTCCAGCGCATGTGTCACTACTATTCAACTAAAGATTCGCAGACACGTTCTAATACCTCTACCTCTGACCTTTCCTGCTTCTGCCACACTCGCTCTATGATTCAATTTCATAATTTTCTGGTTCTCCATTTGGTTTAGATTGTAAAAATACACACGATCTATATCGCCAAAAATAGGCTATAGAAACCTCTCCAAACATTCAATCTATCAGATATGTGCCATACATCCACATGGATGACTCCTTGGACCAAAATTTTCTCTACAAATTTAGAGACATGCTTTATTCCTTCATTCCCCTGATAATCTCATTTAACATTATCTGTTAGGGCTTATCATTTTGTTCCGTGATTTTCATTTATTGCTTCCAGAGTTCGATTCTATGTTGCTGCCAAGAACCCATTTTCTTCTTTGCTTTGTCCTTCGTATGAAATGTATGGTTTTCTCTGGCATGTGAAGATCGTCATCGCAAATGAATAAATTAGTACCAAAAACTCAGACACTACAAACTCTGGCATAAGCATGCAAAAGCCCTAATAATAGGCCAGAGCAATTTTTCTTACCTTGTATTGCCTGTATGGTCTCATTCTGTGTTTTCACTTGGAAAAATCAAGAAGCGCTTTTGGTATTTCTTCAAGACATTCTTTACAACCCAATACGGGGAGCTCTCCACGTAGGTAAGCGACCCCTCGGTTTACAAGGTTGCGGGTTCTTTATGCGGAGAATTATAAATCTGTTTAATTTGCTGTAGACAGAGTGCGCACTCCATGTTTCTTTTGTCGAGTAAAAACAGGGTTTTCCCTCAGGCTCTTGCTAGTCAGTTGAAAATTATAGCCATACACATGGACTAGAGATGTTCTTACTAGAGGTGTAAAAAGTATGCCAGAAGGCATTCAAAATGTCTGCAGTGAGTTTGGTGCCAGCAAGTACAACTGCTGCTATGATGCTCTTAAATAAATACAATAGTACTTTACTGCTCCTAGAAACACTAAGGTAGGACAGGGGAGGTGCATGTTAGAGACATTTTGGTCTAAACCTGCACAATACTACACTAGTGTAGCGTCCCATAATCACTAACATTGAGATGGAAATGGCTAAACAGCAGAGGATTTGCACTCGAAGTGACAGTTTTTAGAATTAAATAATTAATTTATAAATTAAAAACTGTCACTTCGAGTGCAAATCCTCTGCTGAGATGATTAATCTCATTTCATGGCATTATGCCAAACATTGGATGCCTCTTCTATGCTCTCATGCATTGCATTTCTAGTTTTCTTATACCCACACCCCATTTCATTTCATATGATGATCGTACACCTAGTTGTTTTTTAGGCTGTTTAGTAATTTTGCACACCTTGTACACTATCTTGGTTGATTCCATTCAAATCCTTGTACACTATCTGTACACTACCTTGTACAGCCTGAGTTGGCCTAGTGGTGGAGAACTTGTACTCTTGAAAGAGAGGTCACCAGTTCAAATTCCACTGGGAGGTAGGGTATGTACGCCTTGTTTGTAGCGCCAAGCGCCTCTCGAAAAAGAGTACGAGGTAGTCCCATATCACTGTCACCATATGTAAACCCAAAAACTATGGCATAGTGTTGTGGACTATAAAACCACCTTTCCTTTCCTTTCCTTATTCTTTGAATGGAATATACCCCAATGCCATTGTAGATCCATGACAGACTCTATTATTTGGAACCTACTATCTTCCTTTAATATATTGCCTCGTCCCCACTTCTGAGCCACTCTACTCTCTCTTGATTGGATGTTTTACTAAGATCTCATCTATAGTTGACATCTCCTTGAATTTTCAAATTTTGCAGTATCACGTTAGTCTCGGCGAATTGCTTCCAACACAATTTGAAACGTCACCGCTCATCTTGTTGCTCTAGAAACTCATAGAAGCATAAGTCATTTGCAATAGTAACATAATATAATTTTGTTAGGATAAAATAGAATTTCATCTTGAATTCAACAAATGGAAATTTGGCATATTGTAATGAGAGAAATTAATTGGTCTAGAGTTTCCTCTCTTGCAAATAAATTGCTTTGTTTCAAAAAATTAAAAATAAAATTTTTTCAAAGGGTATAAATAATAAATTGAAAATACCAATTAGGTGGAGTAGTTTAAATAATGATTTGGTATTTTTCTCTATACTTTTTTTAAGGACCCAATTTTGACAAATATGCGTGACAATCATTGCATTGCCTAGCATGTATGGTTGTGAATAACTAACTCATGAACTGGATCATCAATTTCTCCCCATATGATTAACCAAGTATGTTACAAATTGGGAGTATTGTGCACAAGAAATAATTGTCTTAATCAAATAATGGAAATGACAATTTAATATTTCTACCTCATCTAATTTTCTAGACACAAGAAGATTACATGTATATGTTATCTTGTAAGAAAATTGGGAGTCTAGAGGACCAATTCATCTTGATTTGGACCTAGAAGAATATTTATCCAAAGAAGTAAAGATCATATTTCAATGATGGTAATGGAAAGGCTGAAAAGTTCATCATTGTAGCATTCAAAATGAGGATATTTTTGTCTATTTGCTACTTGCTTGTTAGACAACACATCCTAAATCTGTATAGAAAAATAAAAGATAACATCATAAGTAAAGAATATCTATAGAGATTTTGGGGAAGAGAAAATTTTGATTCTGATGTATAGCACAAGCTAGGGAGATAAAACAGAGGTGAAGATTTAATTAAGATTTAATAAAGATTAAATATCTTCTTAATCAAAATTATTACTTTACATTAGAAAGCAACTAGAGAGATAAAGTTCTATTTTTATAAAGCTAGGTAAGCCATCAATCCACTAACTTGGTGATTATTAAAACTAATAGAATTTCTATGTTTGAATACAAAATTCTCAGTAAAATTGTGTCCCATTTATTATTTATATACACTATATTCCTTTTTCTAAAGAAATTTAGATAAAATTTATCTTCTAGATAGTTCTTTGGCTTAGATCTCTACTTCAAATATCGTAGTATTGCCAATTATTTGTGGTTTGTGGTCATATTCGTAATTTCTAACTATTGGCTTTGATGCATAAGAATGCAAGTCTGTAAAATCTGTCGTTTTTTCTTACAACTTTATTTATGGTTCCATGCTTTCTTAAAATTTGGTAATTTTTGGTTGTCTATTTTTGTGAAACTTGAAAAAAAGAGAACATGGTCTTATATTGATTGATGAAAAGTGTTGAAGCTCCAGTCTTCTTATAACAAGTATGTGAATTTTCCATTCTAGAACAAGAGGTGCACATTGCAGGAGCTTTATCTATCATAATTAACTTTATCTAGTCTTTGTTCCAACATTTAATGTGTGGGATAATTCTTTGTTAAATGTTAATGTTTTTTCTATACAATTTGACATTTCTATTATGCTTCCAACTATGTTCTTTGCTAAGCTCCTTTTATGCTTCAACTCTTTCTTCTTACTACAACTTTTCTTTGTCATTCTATTTTCTATGTAATGGCAATGTGTAGCTTGATTGTCATGATTATCTCACATAACTATAAGTGAGAGAATGCAATAAGTATCATACAACAACATTTAGATTTATTTTACAAACAAACCCCAATGTTGTTTAGAATCTTTACATATGATTAGAAAATACTTATTAATGCTTTGGTTGTTTTACATATAATTATTCATATATTTACTCATTGTATTATCTAGTAAAACTCACTAAGGATTATTTAGTTTTCCAATGTACATATGTTGATCTTCTTGCTAAGCACACAATATTCTAGTTGTGAGGAAAATAGGAGTTCTTCAGTCTTAATAATTGCACTTAGGTTCTATTAGATTTCATCTCAGACATGATATGCATCTATATTTTAGTCACATGTTCTTGTATTTTGTAGGTTATTCATGCTCCCAAAATTCATTCAACTTGTCCATCTATAACACTCCAAGTAATTCATCTATTGTTATAACCTTTCAATATTCCAAAAATAACAGATCTGTATATAGTTCTAGACAAATGCATTGTAGTCTTGTTGGAACATGTATACAGTTCATAGTTAACTTCAATTGCAAATACAAATGAAAAAGTGAAAACATAAGTATAAAAACATCTCTATAATTGTGAACCATCTCTCTATAATAGCCATCTATTTACTAAAATTTGATCAATATAATCCATTCTCAACTTTAAAAAAAAATATGACACCAAAGAGATTAAGTCAAACAAAATAAGACTTGCAAAATCCTATCATAGTAGAGACATATAAATTGTCTCAATTAGTTGGCCAACTAAAGACAAGTTAGTAATTGATCAAGCTCTAAAGAATGAACACTTCTTTCACATAGATTCATTCAACTACACATTTGGTGACTACTTATTTGATGCAATACATGTGTTGCTTCATTGCCAATATACATCCATCGAGCTTCATAATGGACTCATAAACTATTTCTTACACTCTCGAGAGACTAGTTGTGTTGTTTCTCTAAGATTTCTACAACATGAATTATACCCATCAATACTGTAGGATTTGCATAATGTGAATGACCTAGCTACCTATTTATGTAGAATGAGAATCTCAGCAACAAGTACAAGTTTGGATGGTGAAATGAGACTTTGGGGTGACACATTATGTGTTCATTAGCTAGCACGATGGTTGAATGCCTATATGCCTATGGTCAACATTACACAAGAAAATGTATCTCTACTTTAATAGAGATGAATCCCATTATCTAGTATTCATTCCTTTTCATGATACTAATCCAATGGTAGGGCACTATGAGCCTATTTTTTCAAGGAAAAGTGCACATAGTGACTGGCAAAACCTTTGACTCGACATGACTATTGTACACTACACTATAGAGGATACTTGGAGCATGATTGGTGAAGCTTTTAATACAATCAACCTCACTAGGATTAGCACGTTCACTGCTCCATGTGGTGAAAGTATGATTGCGGCTATAACCTTCCTAACTAACAATAAGTTTGATGTAATAAATTTACAATTATTAATAGCTCAATCATTGGCTAATGCAATGAAAGTCCAAGATACCATTGTATTGTCATGCTTCAACCAATACGAACAATGATATCTAAAATTGGGATTCCATATTCTGCAAGTGCCCTTGAAGGATCTAAATATTGTTTATTGTGGTTAGCCAACATATTCCAACTAACCATGCTTGTATGGTTAATATGCCCATAACCACAATCTGATGTATACTACAATTGCCCAAAACTGAAGAGTTTTATTAGCTTAATCTATTTCAACAATAGATCCGATCATTTTCATTGTGAACCATTATGATCATACATAACTCATTCTAATGGCATAGATACAAGCCAGTCTATGATATATCAGGTAGCAACAGATACATGTGTGGTAGAACCTAGAGACAATAACAATTTACCAAACATGGACACAACATGAATCTCAACATTGTCCATAGAAAAGTCTAATGTGCATCTTTCATTGCAGCTATTGAAAATAACAACCTGTCATAACCATATAAATAAATAAAAAACCTAAATGATCACATAATTGTACCCAAAAAAATTATAGACCAAATAAGATCCTCTACATTGGGTCAAAGGAAAGGCACATTTCGTAAGCCTAGGCAGCTTCACTACCTTGCCAAAATGCACATGCAAGTTTTAGACAAACAATGCAGTTGGCAAATTCATTTGACTATATTTGAAAAGTATTAATGATGTGCCTACCCAATCATGCATCCTCTACAAAATATTACGTTTCGATAAGGATATATACAAGGTTTTTGAGGCACTTATACATGATTTAGATGACACCATTATCAACATACCAGTGGATTTTGATAAAGTTCAAAAAGCATTTCCTAGATAAATGGACAAATCTAGAACAATAGTAGTTCAATTGAAGTGCAAGTTAGCATACAAAAGTGCTTAAACACAAGACAACATGTGGTCTATATATGTCATGAACACTCTAACAAAGCTATGAAAAATACCACTGTATCTAAAAGAGGACATCACAATTAGAAAAGAATGGGAAAGCCTTTTCACCAACCAAAAAGATCACAAACAAGAAGACAAGGAATAAGATACAACTTTGAATAAAATACTATCTAAACATGATGAAGTACCCATAATTGAATTATTTATCCATTGGTTTAATGACCCACACTCTATCAAAGATCTTGATACAACCATAATTTAAATTTCTCCATTAGAAGGTTTTAGACCACTAGGTAGATTCCAAGATACCTATTCACAAGAAATAAATTTTTCAACACTCTTTTATGGCTCTAAACAACCAAAGAACATGATAAAAAAATTCTTGTATCGCAAAATAGAAAAATGGGAGCTCTTGCACAGGGACAATGACTTCACCACACATATAATTTTTTTTTTTTTCAAATCCATAAAATCATTATCCAATAAATATCCTCACTACCGTGGATTTGTATACAAAAAGGTGAGTTACACAAGCAAAGGTTAATTGCAAAAGACGTATCCAACCCCACCAACCTAGAAAGAATCATAAGATCACCATTTGGATTTCAATCTCTAAGGAGTGTTTGTACTTCTCCTGACTATCTAGAACTTACCAAGAATAATATATTTGCAATGACAAGAAAACTAGGGCCCCTGACTTTCTTTGTCACATTAACAAGTGCAGAGCATTTTTGGGAGCCATTATGTAATGCATTGTGACATACATCTACCATTATCAAGCACAATTAAAGTTTAGAAGACAATGACCTAGACACTAAAATAAGAAAAAAACCAATCCTTTGTAGTCGCTATTTCAACCATAAAATCAATGCATTCTAAAAGATGATGCTTTCAAATGAATTTTGATATAAGTTTTGGACTAGTTCTTTGTGACCGAGTTCCAAATTTTAGGAAATGAACACGTCCATTTCATGTCATGGATAAATGAGGTGACCATATATGGACATTGCCACAACATTATCATCACAAACTTCATTGACAAATATATTTGATGTATTAATGCATTACTAGATGCAAGTCTATCGAGAATGCAAACCCACCACCATGCAAGAATGTGCAAAATGAAAAATGTCATCATGTTGGTTCAATTTCCCATTGCTCCCCCAATAAGTAGCACAAGAATGTTAAAGCCCATGACATTCACCAATAGCACACTTAAAGAACAAGAAAGAAAAACTTCTTGAAATGTATTTAGAGAAAAAAAAAAAATCCAAAAGACACCACATTTGACAACTTCTTAGATGACTTCTAAATAAATGAAGCAAACTACAATCTGATGTTGCAAGCAACCTTGTCACAGAAAATTGCCTTCATTTTATGACACCCAAATGATATTTGGATTAATACATTCACCAAAGATGTACCCCATTATTTTACGCGAACATAGATACAATTTATCTTAGACACATTTGTTTTGACATCTTATTGTAGTTCATACATGACCAAAGAAGACAGAACACTACCACTTACATTTTGACAATTATGAGAGAAATGGACATATGCTAACAATGAAAATGTCTTCTTCATATGAAAACTAGGCAATACATTTCTTAACTACCAACAAATGTCCAGTTGAAAAAATGTTCACATTATCCTTTCATTATCATTACACAACAGTTTACGTAAAATTGTCTTCATCAATACTACAACACAAAAGTTTAGAGTCCTAATGTTAAAAATTCCAAAGTCATTGGAAAAGGAATTAGATAACTCTGACAATATTATGTACACCTCTATAGTAGACAAGTATATACATTGCCCAACAAATTTACAAAGCTTATTATTAGCAGAATACATAGCATTTTACTCTAGCCATTCAATACAAAATAAAAAGAGAAAAATGCCACTCATCATATGCTATGTAAGGTGCAACCAACATGTTAATTATGAGAACTATTTCGAAGAAAAGCGTATTCTATACATACCTTTCAAAATCAGTGAACAACCATTATTACTTGGACACAAAACATGGTGTGCAACATTCCACGTAAACTAAGGCTAGATCTCAATAATTGAAAAGTTGTTTACAACACTGTAAGTAGCAATCAAATGGTGAGACATCAAAGAAGATGCAATACAAACTAACAATTAGAATCACCTAATAATAGATCTAGACAATTACCTACACAAAAATATTTAAGAAGACATCATAGACAAATATGATATCATGATTGACCTCAAACATTACAAAAACTCAAAAGATGTGTATGATACTTGTAGCTTTTCACACTAAAAAATTATGCACCCATTTCTTCTTAGTAATGAAAAATACTTCAAGTTGGGAAGACAATTAAATACAAAACAACAACCCATACTGAAAGATGGATTAATGTCAAAGAAAATTGCACCTTACAAGCCCTTGTACCTATTCTTGATAGGTTGGGTTGGCACATGAATAACCTTCATAGATATAGTGCTCTTTGAAGCACTAATACATATCTATGATAAGACATTAGACAACGACCCATTCAAAGCCAAGGGCATTATCGTAGCCTCTATAGGAAATGTTGCATTCAACGGAGGTGGCATAGCTACACACTCCATCTTCCACCTACCATATAATTATGCAAAGATGCTACCCCTATATTTGAATAGGCTAGATGGTCTAAGTAAAAGACTTGAACACATGCAATTTTTTCTCATTGAAGAAGCTTCACTTGTTTCCTCTCAAATGTTTTACAACATTGATAGAAGACTTTTCCAAATCAAGCATACACCAACAAAGCCCTTTGGAATTATTGATATACTATTTTTTGGAGACTTGTACCAAGCACAACCTATTTCCGATGCTTGGATTTTTGAATAGCCAAAAATAAATAGCAAAAAGATACAATACACATTTTGGATTGACAATGTTCTTAGCTACGAACTTAACATTGCCATCAAAAAAATAGATCCACAATTTATCTCCATCTTGAACTATACTACAAATTCTACACAAACATACCAAAATATCTCCTACATGAATAGTGTAGACACCTAAAATCCTTTAGAAAATAAAGTACTTTTATTTTCTGAAAAAGTCCCTGATGACATCATCATTTATTAATTAATTAATTATTTATTTATTTTTATGCCATTATATCCCTTTATCTTAATTAAAAATATTTAATTAAGAAATCCCTTCCAAAAATGTTTAAATCTTATTTAAACATTATTTCCTTATTTATTAATTATTTAATTAATAAATTGACCAAAAATTCCAAAATAAATAATTAATTTATTTTTTGCCCAAAACTTGGCCAATTTCCTTACGACCACTAACCTCTTCCAAAATCTTCTAATCCTTCTTTAATTTCGATTAAAGGCTAATCCCATCATTTCCTACCCCTAATCCCAACTCAAAATATTTAATTAAGATTAAATATTAATCCTCATATTTATTAAAAATGTTTTAATGAATATCTCCTCAACCCAAACCTTTAAGATAAATAAACTTTATTTATCCTCATCCTAGGAAGTTCTAGACTCTTCTAGAAGGTCTTCATCCTCATCCTAAGCCTATCTCTAATCCTCCATTTAGCCTAATCCACCCCATCCACCCATACTAACCAAGCTTAGCTACTAACTCACCCACCCTCATTAAATGCCATCCACTTTCCCATCTCTAACATCCCTAATCTAATCCTAAACCATCTCTAATCCTACCCTTAATCATTTGCATAATCCTAAACAAGCTTAAGACTTTCTTAAGCTAAGCCAAAGTCTTCCCTCAAAATATCGCAACCACCAAGCCATAAATGCTCTTACAAAGCCATAAAAGACTCTTACATACCCATTCATTGCTCTTACAAGCCATTATGAAGGGTCTTTATGAAGATATTATGCCTTGAACCTCCTTTGTTGACTCATCCTTGCCCTTTCCTCCATCCTCTCACCCTGTGACATGTGTCACTCCCTGATTGGCTGTAAGGAAGCACAATCCATGTGGTCTCCTCTCATGCAATCTGAGCCCTCCATGAGCTTTTCCCCATCCTTGCATCTTAGCCCTCAAACTCTCAAGCCATTAGCCTATAAATTGAATCCCCTCCCAAGCCATTTTATCACAATCCTTAAGCTAAAGTTATAATGTTATTTTGAGAAGCCAAAATTCATACTTTTTACATACATCCACATCCAAAACCCAACATCCATTGAAGAAAATTTGAAGCCCTTTGAGCATACATACCAATCCTTTACTTAGACTCATCTACCAATCAATGAGTGAAATCCTATTGGGAGAGTCCATTCATTTGGCTCACATTCCTAATTAGGGGTTCCTCTTTAGTCTCTCATATATGTTATATTGATCTTGTTAGTTAATGCTTTGGTTTTTAAAATAGATTATTGTTTTCTTGCTAACATATTAGTGTATAAAAATAGAACATGTCACAAGCTCCCCCAAATGATCCTAGATTTCTATATTTGTTTCTAAGAAACTTAGCTGTCTATGAACACAATAAGAGAATGCTAGACTATTTGCCCACTAAACTCTACATATTCAAAGAAATTGATATCAAAGACACACCAAATGACCTTAACCACTTCCAGGTAGAGAGATCATCACTACCTAGTACAATCTATGTTAATCCAAGAATTGTGGTTGAGCTAATAATATGAAACTTAGACATGCGTGATGGAGTAGTCAACAGAGCTAACAATATTTTCCATTTGCACATAGTCAACAACCAAAATATTGCATGGATACAATTAAATGACCCTACCATTGGAAGATTATAGTGATAAAGAATAAAATGCCTATACAAAAAATCTATTTCATCATCTTGGAGACCTATACTAATAATAGCTAAGAAAGTTAGGATGAGTACACAAATTGTTACATGAAAACAATTCCCCTTCTAGTTGGCATGTGCATGAACTATACATAGAGCATAGAGGCTAACAATAGATTCTCTTACATTTGATCCCCATAAAGTCTTCTAGTACAACATTCCCTGCAATGCTATATCTCATGTTCAAAATATTGCCTCATTGTACCTTATACATAAACTAGGACATAGAAACTTCAAAATATGTCCACAATTAGACAAAGAAAATGGATAGGCTTTAGACATTGCCAAATGGACCCCTCAATACAACCTTTCTTCTACACCAATAAAAAAATTCATTGTATATTCCTTGAATACTCAAAGTTTTGCATTCCACAGCTAATAAATAGCCCATGACCACGATATGCTTAATACAACCATACTTAGTCTTCAAGAAATAAACATATAATAGAAGACCATCTTGACTTATTCAATGCACACTTTAAACTTGTATTTCACAATGTCCATTTATGGGATATTTATATGCTATGCAAAAATAGCTACAGTACTAAAAAAAAAAAAGTTCACAACAAAACATTTAGAATCAATAACCAACGATCTCCTTCACCTTGGTGAGCCATTATGCATCACAAACCTATTCATGACACCAAGAGAAACTATTGAAGATATTTTCAACCTAATACAAAATACTACCACCACATTCATGCACAATGCAAAGGTCATTGTCATTGGAGACTTTTTAACATTGACATGTTAGCTCCCACAAAATCACAAAGAACGTTGCTAGAATTCATGCATTCTCATAGATTCTATCTTGTTGTTGAGAAGCCAATAGCCCAAGCTAGAAATGTCTTAGATCATAGTTGGATTCACAACATTGACATTACACACACTACATTTACTATACTAGATGCATATTGGATAGACCATAATGCAATATCCTTACAATTTGAACTACAATCCACTTGAGAAAAAATGAGAAGAGTCATTTATGTTTACAAATAAACTATGACTTGAGTTAACACAATGTATTTAACAAAAAAACTTCATCCCTCCATAACTATTCCAACAAAATAGAACCCTATTGAAATGAGCACGATCTTCTACCCTTTATTGTTCCAACAAATGGCTAGCCATGATGCAATTGTTAAAGAAGACACTTGAACTAAACATTGTCTTTCATCCTTCATTGTTCCAAGCACCCTTACTGATTTTAGTCAAGTAAAATTTAAGGTCCTCTTTGGAAATGTGTAGATATACTCTAAATCCATGTTTAAATTTTGGATTAATAGTACTAAAATGGGAAGCCCTGATATTCATATATGAGTGTTGCAAAGCTTGTATGAATGCTCAACATATTGACATTATGTTCTAGAGCATCAATAACATCACAAATAAGATGGAGCACAACAATGGAAGCTAAAAATGACCACATTCTGATGCAAGGTAATGCACACTCTTTTGCATCCTTCAATAACTAGTTTCAACAAAATATATTATCACTGTCACACACTACAATATGCTTATTACTTTACTAGCTCACTAGATTATGCTTCACATTTTCTAGGTCTAAAGATGCAGGTGCTGCTACACGTCAAACTAACTGTCATGATACACAAAAATCTAAAAGGTGCCTTCTATATTGTACCATTTAATTTGCAGAAACTAGTATTTTTCCAATGCAAAAAATGACCTAATTATCCTATTTACATATTAAGGGAAGAACCAGGACAAATATCCAATGTGTTGGACATTCACACAACTCAAGTTGGTAATTATTTTGAAGGTGATATGCTAGTCTTTTATGGACCCGTGTTTGCTAAGAACCAAACAAATTCAACATGATCAAAAATAGCACACATAGACATGCTTGACAATGAAGGCTAGATGACACTCACCACAAACATCAAAAACAACTTAATTGAGAGATTCATGCCTAAGATAAAACCAGACACATGTGTCTAGACACCTAAGAAATTTCTTCATAAAAAAAGGAGAAAATTCAAAAGAGGAGACACCACATGCTTTCATTTTCTTCATTTAGATACAACTATTTACAACATTTAAAAAGTTTGCAAGAAATAGAAACTAATTCCCATTACAACATTATCTAATATACTAAGTTTCACAAGGAAACTATGCAATCAGAACATTAGGTATCATTATAATAGGATATAGTATGTCAGCCAATGAGTTCCAACTACATGTTTCATATGGCAGGACTATTTCAGATAAAGAAACTATAAGCTAACTCTTCGCACTGATATTTCACCTCTCACTCACACAACACTACACTCTTGCAATTCTAAAACCATTAATACAATGCTCCTCTTTACAGGTCTATGTCTCTGATTTCCACAAAGAAGCACATGCCACACTACAAAAAATCCTTGCAAGAACAAGAAGACCATTACAACTTCTGAAAATTCTCACCCATGGTAATACCAAAGACATGTACAATATTAAATCCACCTTTGCAATGTTCATTGATGAATGCAACCAAGTTGCACTCTTGGACCTTATTTACACCACTTTTAAGGTAAACAACTTAATTCATCTCAACTTCTATCACCTCATGGTCTATTTACAAATTATTTGATTTAGAGATGTACATGTATTCAAATGCTCCTAGTTCAATTTGCTAGATACACTAAATGTAGAGAGAGATTTCTAGAGAAAAGAATATTAAATTTCTAGTCCATAAGCCCAGTAATTTCTAGACTCTACATTACATTTAGAAGAAACCATACATAATTCTTTAGTTGATGGAGGAAGAAAATTTTCCCCCTAAAAATATTCCTCACCTTCGACCATATGTATAAATAGATAGATAAGAAAATCTATCTATTTAACAAGTGACACTTTCTTGGTAGGTTTTTGATCTAGTTTTCCTAGTACATCATAGAACTTTTAAGCATCATTCATATGATCTTTGGGATTTCATAGTGAGCCAATAGATATTGTGGAATAAATATGAATAAAACTTTAACTAGTTATATGTGAGATACTGGCAATATAATCCAAAATTTATCTCAAGGTGCCCATATATGGATATTGCCACAACACTGTCATCAAAAACATCATCGAAAAATGCATTTCATGTTCCATTGCATTACTACATGAAAATATATCAAAAATGAAAATACACCACCATATAAGAACATACAAAAAATAAAAAATGTCATCATATCAATTCAATTTCCCACTACCTCCAAGGAGAAGCACAAGAATATTAGAGCCCATGGCATTCACCAACATCACACTTAAAGAAAATGAAAATAAATTCTTCAAACAGTTAGAGAAAAAATAGTATACAAGGGACACCACATTTGATAACTTCTTACATGAATACCAAATAAAAAAAGTAGACTATATTATAATGTTGCAAGTAACTTTGTCACAAAAAATTATCCTCCTACAATGACACCCAGGTGATATTTGGATAAAACCATTAGCCAAAGAGGTATCCCCACTATGGTATGTGAAAACTAATACACAATGCATCTTAGACACATTTGAAGAAACATCATATTGGTATTCATACATGACCAAACAAGACATTATAATGTCAATTACATTCCAACAATTATGAGACTAATGGACATATACTTACAATGAAAAGGTGTCGTTTATATGAAGACTAGGTAATACATTTCTTAACTACCAACAAATATCCAGTGAAAAAAACATTCACATTATCCTTTCATTTCCATTGCACAACAGTTCACCTAAAACTATCTTCATCAATATTGCACCACCAGAGAGTAGAGTTCTAATGTTAAAAAGTCCAAAGTTATTGAAAAATGTTCTAGACAACTCCAACAATATTGTGTACACCTCTATAGTAGACAAGTATATACATCGCCCAAAAAATTTATAAATCTTATAATTAGCAAAATACATAGCATTTTACTTTGGCCATTCAATACAAAGGAAAAAGAGAAAAATGTCAGTCATCATATGCTATGTAAGGTACAATCCACATATCAATTATGAAAACTATTTCCAGGTAACTCTTATTCTATACATGCCTTTTGGAATTAATGAACAAACATTATTACTCAAGGACATGAAACATTGTGTGCAACATTCCACATAAACCAAGGCTAGATCTCAACAACAAAATTTTTTTTTACAACACAAGTAGAAACCTATTGGGGAGACATTAAACAAGTTGCAATACAATCTAGCAATTAGAATCATCCAACAAAGATCTAGACAATTACCTACACAAAAATATTTAGGAAGACACCATAGAAAGCTATGATATTATGACTGATGTCAAACATTACAAAAATCCAAAAGATATATACGATACGATACAACTTTTCACACATAGAAATTGTGCACCCATTTTTTCTTAGTAATGACAAATACTTCAAGTTGTGAAGACAAGTCGATAGAAAACAAAAAACCATACTGATAGATGTATTAATGTCAAATAAAATCACACCTTACAAGCCCTTGTACCTATTCCTAACAAGTGATGCTGGCACAAGAAACTCCTTCACGACTAAAGTGATCTTTGAAGCACTAATATGTATCTATGATAAGAAATTAGATAGTGAGCCATTCAAAACCAAGCACATTGTTGTAGCCTCTATAGGAAAAGTTTCATTCAACCTAGGTGGCATAACCACACACTCCATCTTCCACCTACCATGCAATTCTGCAAAGATGCAACCCCTATATTCGAACACACTAGAAATTCTAAGTAAAAGACTTCAACAACTACAAATCTTCCTCATCGATGAAGCTTCACTTGTTGGCACTTGAATGCTTTACAACATTAATAGAAGAATTTTCCAAATCAATTGTACACAACCAAATCCCTTTGGTAATATTGATATAATATTTTGTAGAGACTCAAGTACCAAGCATAAACTATTTTCAATGCTTGGATATTTGAACAACCAACAAGATAAAACAAAAAGATATCATACATGTTTTGGATTGGCAATGTGCTCAGCTTCGAACTTAACACTATCACTAGGAAAATAGATCCACAATTCATCTTCATCTTGAACTGTACTAGAACTTCTACATGAATAGACCAATACATCTCCTACATGAATAGAGCATGTCACAAGCTTCCCCCCACAATTATGTGAGATTTCCATATTTTTTTTCAAAGAAACTTAGTCATCTATGAACACAATAAGAGAATTCTAGACTATTTTCCAACTAAACTCGACAGATTCGAAGAAATTAATACCAAAGACACACCAAATGAACTTATCCACTTACAAGTAGAGATATCATCACTACCTAGCATGATCTATGTCAAGCCAAGAATTCTAGTTGAACTAATAGGAGGAAACTTAAATGTGCAGGATTGAGTAGTCAATGGAGCTGATGACATTTTCCATTGCACATAGCTAATAACCCAAATATTTCATGGATATAATTCAATGACCCTACCATTGGAAGATTATAGCGGTAGAGAATGCAATGCCTATATAGGAAATCCATTTTGTCATCTTGGAGACCCATACTCAAAATAGATAATAAAGTTAGGATGAGTGCAAAAATTACTACATGACAATAATTCCTCTTCTAGGTGGCATGTGCATGAACCATACATAGAGCATAGGGACTAACAATAGATTCTATTGCATTTAATCCCCATAAAGTCTTCTAGTATGGCCTTGCCTACAATTCTCTATCCTATGTTCAAAATATTGCCTTATTGTACCTTATCCATAAACTAGAACATAGAAACTCAAAAATATGTCCAAAAGTAGACAAAGAAATGGACCAGCTCCGAACCTCAGCCAAATAGACCCCTCAATAAAACTATTCTTCTACACCGTTACACCACTTCATTGTATAATCCTTAAATAATCAAAGCTTTGCATTGCATAACTAAGAAATAGCCCATGACCATGATATACTTAATAGAACCATAATTTGTCTTCAAGAAATTGGACATTTAATAGACGACCATCTCAACTTATTCAATGCACTCTTCAACTGCTATTTCACAATGTCCATTTATAGGCTATTGACATGTCATGCAAAAACTACTACAGTGCTAAAAATGAAAAATTTTGCATCAAAACATTTGGAATCAATGACCATCGATCTCCTACACCTTGGTGAGCCACTATGCATCACAAACTTTTACATGACACCAAGAGCACCTATTGAAGATATTTTCAACCTAATACAAAATACCACCACCACATTTTCGAACAATGCAAGATTATTGTCATTGGAGACATTGACATGTTAGCTCCCACAAAATCAAAAAAAACTTTTCTAGACTTCATGCATTCCCATATATTATATCTTTTTGTTGAGAAGGCAACAACCCAAGCTAGAAACCCCTTAGATCATATTTGGATTCACAAAATTGACATTGCATATGCTACATTTACTATACTGGATGCATATTTGATAGACCATAATGCAGTATCCTTACAACTTGACCTACTACCCACTTGAAAAAAATGAGAAGAAACATCTAAGTTTACAAATTAACTATGATATGAATCAGTACAATGCATATAACACAAAAAATTCCCCCTTCCATAACTTTTCCAACAATAAAGAACACAACTAAAATGAGCATTGTCTTCTACCCATTACTATTCCACAAAATGGACAACCATGACACAATAGTTAAAGAAGACCCCTGAAATGAGCACTATCTTTCATCCTTCACTATTCCAAGAATGCTTATTGGTTTTAGTCCAATCAAAATTCAAGGTCCTCTATGCAAATGTGTAGATATACTCTAAATACATGTTTAAGTTTTGGATTAATTGTACTAAAATGGGAAGTCAAGACATTTATGTATGAGTATTGCAAAGCTTGTATGAATGCTCAACATATTGACATTATATTTCAAAGCATCAATAAAATCACAAATAAGATGGAGCACAATGATGCAGTCAAAAAATGACTACATTTTGACACAAGGTAATGCACACACTTTAACATCCTTCAATAAGTTTCAACATGTTTATTACCTTTTTTGATCTTAGATTGGTTTTAACAAGTGAGTGTCAACACACTTTAGTTATTTACTTAGTTCATGCCAAACAAGTAACATATGTCGATAAAACCATAAACTATGCCGACTCATAGTGAGTGCTGAGCCACTCACATGTTGAGTCACTCAAGTGTCAAGCAAATAGAATATGTCGAGTGACACAAGAGCTAAGTAAACATTGGATGCCGAGAAATGCAAGTGTTGAGTCACAATAGAAAGATTAATGCATGCCGAGCATCAGAGACTTCAAATGCCAAGTAACACAATCTTGACATATTTTTTGTAATGGCATGAACAACTATGTAAACCATTTTTGAGCCAACTTAAGATTTAATTTTGATATTTTGGAGATAAGGAAGAATCTCTAGTTGGATTCCCTATGAAATTAGATGCAACCAATCATAAAATGGGAAGGATTAAGTGGCAAAATAGATGAATTTCAGCCATAGATTCATACCTAATCCTAAGTCACTAAGTCTTCTTAAGGAGGACAAAACCCTAAACTCTCTATGAGTGTATAAGGAATAGAAGGAGCTAAGAAAGAAGTTTTCATGCAAAAAAAGAGCATTCATGGTGGCTTAGAAGTCATGAAGTGAGATTGAATTGCAAAATCAATTACAACAAAACATAGAATAGAGAAGAGTATATAGCATAGAGACATCTAATCGAGAAGGATCAAGAAGAAAAGTGTTTAGAGGTGATATGTTATCAGGCAAGCAAGTGCTAACCACAAGATCAAAGCGGAGAAATTCTAACAGGTGATTTCAATCAAAATCTCTTAACAAAGTAGTCCTAACAGACTGTATCAAATCCTTTAATAGGGTGCTTACTTAGTTGTTAAGTTAAAGTCCTTTAACAAGGAACACTTCTAATAAGGTGTTGAAATCATCTAACAAGGTGAGATGTAACAATCTTTGTAAGCCTTAATAGGGTAGATCATGACTCATGATCAAAACATTGTAACCTTCATTGGATACACTTTATTATTGCAATAATGAATATTTTTGGGTGTCATCCCCACCCTAGTTTTACCTTCCCACTTGGAGGGTTTCTAGGTAATCACATGTGGTTTTATGTGTGTGAATACTTACATGTTTACATGATTTAGATGTATATGCTTTGCATGCTATTTCAGTTTTCTCATTGAATGTATAAGATGGATGTGTGGTGAAATTTTTATGGGTTCAAGGTTAAACTACTGATTCACCCCTGTCTCAGAAGTTTGTCTTTCCTATTGTAATTCCAACAATTGGTATTTGAGCCTTGTTCTTTGAAAGAGAAGCTTTATAACTTTGAGGAAAGATCTTGAAATGGAAGTCTACAAGTTGGGAAAGACTATTGAGAACTAGGAGATTGAAATACATCTCACATCAACTGAATCAAGTGAGAGAAGACCTAAAAAATTCTTTGAAGAGAAGGAAAGAAATTACCATTGTGAAGAATGATACACAATACAAAGAGATAGACACTACTAAGCTATTTGTTCATGGAGAATCAAATGAATTTGATGCAGTAGTTGTAGATCTAATGGAAAAGAATAGAGCCCAAGTTGAGAAAATAAAAAATCTCAAGTTAGAACAAGAATCACAAGCTATACTGCTATGTGAAGTGGTTAAACAAAAGAAGAAAGTCATGGAAGAAAAAGCCATGATTGAAGAAGACAAAAAGGTTTTGGCCAACAGACTGGAAGAGAAATCATCAAAACTAACCAAGATTTCCAATATGCAATTGGATACTCTAAGTCAAATGATGAATGCCAACTATGAATTGAATGTCAAGGACATTAAGATAACTACATTGAAGTTGCAGAATGAACAATTGCAGAGTGACCTAAAGAGGGAAAAGGAATTTGCTGAAAGTTTCAACAAGCCAAATGAAGCCATCAAATACTTTGAGAAATTATTGAGATCCCCTAGATCCAATAGTGATATGTCTAGACTAGGATAGACAAGTACTAAAGGAGGAGAGTCATCCAAAAGTGTAGAAGAAATGAACAAAAAAGGTAAGAACTCCAAACCTACTTGTCATAATTGTGATAAGAAAGGACACACTTCTAATGTGTGTAGGAGAAAGACTACAAATCAGAATGTCAATCATAAGAGCATGGTTCACTACTATAAGTCCAACAAGCAAGGTCATCAGGCACATGAATGTAGAACAAGGACCATGCATACACAAAGATTTGAAGGATATTACTACAACAACTAGAAGTATGGACATAGTGATTTTGAATGCAGATCAAAATCCATGTGGTCATCAAATAGGAAAACAAAGGTAAGGAATAATGACAACTCTTATAATTAGGATTATAATACAAGATATAGCTGTCATTATTGTCAAGAATATGGACATGTTCCTGAGAATTTTATTAGGACACACTTTAGTGGTAACTATCAAAGGTGGTTAAGTCAAACCACATGTTTCAGCTATTTGAAGACTGGTCACATTAGTAGATATTGTCCAACTAGGTCAAAAGCACCAAGTTGTGAATTTGATAAAGGCAAAGGCAAGGTAGGTGTTGAACACATCAGAAATAAAATGAATATGACATGGAAAAAAAAAGATTATTGCAACACATCAAATGGAGAAGGGATCACTTCACCTAATGGGTCAGTGATCACACCTCATCAAACAAGGAAATCAAAAGGTGTGTGGGATTGATATTTAAAAGCCATATCATACATCAGTTCCAAAGGAAGCTAGTATTGAAATGATTACATTAGCATGAATAAAGATGCATGATATTGTTAGAAATTCAAGATAAATCTTTGAGTTTTTCATGTTGTTGTTGAGCATGAAATATTTCCTATGTGTGCCGAGTGAAATTAGAAGTGCCAAGCTCATAATGGTTTTTGAGTGCTAGAAATGTCAATGGATGCCAAGTGAGCCTAAAATTGGTTGACGTCAAGTTCACAACTATGTAAGCACTCAGCATTAATTGTAAGGTATTCAAAGAGTATTTGATCAATTTTAGCTCATTTTTCATCATTTCAAATTTAAAAAAGAGTTAACAGAGCAGAAGGCAATCTAGAAATACATCCAAGTAGTTGCAAAAAGATCCAAGCATTGATTCTAAGCTAGTTCATCAAATTTCACAAGGTATTTATCAAGAGTCGAGCTACATAGTTTAAAATTTCATAAACCCTAGTTTCTCATTATGGAATCTACTTTGAAGAATGTAGAAGGGAAGGAAGTTATGAATATTCATATAGTAAGTAATGAGGTCAAGCAACCTATTTTCAAAGACATTCCTAACATTCCATATAAGCAAGAGCCTTTTGGCACATTATTGATGATTCTACCAAATGTAATAATGGTGTAAGATGTAAGAAAATGCTATGACTACAAGATTGGTAGCATTGGTGATATGGAGATTAGGAAGGCATATAAAAAACTTTGTGATAGTGGTTTTTTGAAGGAAGAGTTCAAAATTGTTAAGAGAAAGGGATTAACATGAGCCCTGGATTTTCTAAATGTATTTAAGATAGAGTAGATTAGGATAGTGATTAGTTGAATCCATGATGGTTCATTATGGCTAGACAATGGACCTATTAAAATAACTAAAAAAAAATCCATAGAGTTACTACTTAGCCAACCCTAGATTGGCCTAAGACACTGAGAAGTGATTCTAAGGAGGTGATTGAGAAGAACACTGGAGCTGTCTAGAACAAGAAAGGCATGACAATAGATACAATCATTGATCCATTGATTGATTTTTCTATAAGAGTAATATCACAGAAGTTCTATCAATCTAGTAGATTAAATAGTGTGCCCTGTATAGCTATGGATGTGGGAAATAAGATTGTAAAGAAAGATCATACATATGATCTAGTAGAGCTACAATTGCAACAATTGATGGAGAACCTTAAAGAAATTAGGAAAAATAAGAGTGCACAGTGTAAATTTGATTCAATTTTGATCATTTGGCACTATGGGATGGAAAACCAATAGATTAGTAGTAGTGTAGATTGGTGAGTATATTGAGCAACTAGGAGATAATTTTGAATCTCTAATGGCAAGCTATTTTGAAGACTTCAAGAAGTCAATTAAAGAAAGATTAAGAATAATAGTATCCTTAGTTGAAAAACACTATGATGCCATTTTTTTTCTTGTGGATGCTGACTATACATATGTGCAAGCTACTACACCAGGAATAAGATGGTTGAGGCCACTTGGTTATGAAATAAATCTAGATTAAGCCTCTGCAGCCATCACAACTTTACTATTAGAAGTCGTAGATAAAAGTGAAAAGGTATTTGGAAACTATGAGATGGTAAAGTCCAAAATTACCATGGAATTGAGGACTACTTTGACTTTGAAGAAAAATAAGAAGATAGTAAAGAAGTTGAAAGCTAAGTTTAGAGAGGGTGTCGAGGAGGAAGAAGAAGAAGAAGAGGATGAAGAGGAAGAAGAAACCCAAGCACAAGAACCTCTAGCTTTGACACAAGGCATGGGAGAAGATCAAGAAGAGGAGGAGACTGAAGGTGTTGAGGGAGAAGAAGTTGAGGAAGCATCTACTCCTGCTAAGCTAAAGAAGAGGAAGGCTAAGGCACAACCTGTGGCAAGGGCTAATAAAATTGTTAAACCAAGCCAAGCTAAGCCCACTACACCTACTACAAGAGCCATCGCATATGCAACTACACAAAAGGCCAAGGAAAAAGACAAAATGAATCAAACAAGGAGGTCAAAAGAAAAAGAGACCAAGAATAAAGTATGTGCCACAAGCAAAGTCTGATGAAGAGAAAACAAAATCAAATGATAATGGCCAATTTAAGGTGGTAAGTCATAATCCTCTTTAAGATCTTGATAATTTATGTGAAAATGTTAGAAATAGTGTAGACCAATTAGAATTTGGTCATCTTGATTTTGATAAATTGGGTAAAGTAGAGAAAAATCAAGTGGAGGAGGCCATTTATACCATGACGGAAAAATTCAAGACAACTCCACTAGATATTGCCTACTCAATGCCTAAGAGTCTATATGATAGAGTTGAGCAAAAATGGCACTATTGTCTAAACTTGGAGAAAAAATTAAGAGAAACGTCTCTAGCCCAAGTGATGCTAGAATTAAAAAAGGCACAAATTTCTAAGGCTGTGAAGAAGTATGCAATTAGGTTCATACCTAGATACATAGCCTTCAACATTTTGCTAAACAACATTGAGGATGTTGTCAAGAAGACCACTCAGATGTGGAAACTTACTTATGGATTGAAAATAGTAGAGGGAGAATAAGAACCCATTGAAATAAAGGATGATGAAGAAGATGATGAAAAAGGTGACAAAATTGGAGGAGGAACAAAAATGAAAGAAGATGACAAGGCAACAGCTAAGCCTAAGCAACCAGAAGAATAGAGTGTGCGAGACACACAATTGCTGAGTGTTAGTCCTCGACATGTCACAAATGAGACTTTTGAGATAATAAATATCAGGGATGTTTTTGATCTATTAGCTCAAAAAATTAATCCTCTTACTAAAGATGGTTTGAAGAAAATCTTAGATCAATCTACATTGAACTTTGTGACAATCCTATTTTGGTCAGTGTGGATGAGCTACATAAATTAGTGACTAATGTTACAGGGGAAAAAGTGAATCCACAAGAACCACCTTCCATCATCCCTCTAGTCACTAATATACAACCTTTGGTAAATATCCTAGAAGCCATATCAAATAATGTTGATATAATTGCCAAGATTTAGATTGTAGAAAAGAGCATAGTAGAAGCACAAGTTGCTACTATAGAAATAGGTCAAATAGACTTATCTGCACCTATTGCACAAGGACAAGGTGAAAGTTAGGTCATTGTGGAAAAACAAGGAAAGCCTAAAGAGAGTGAGATGACACCACAACTAAAGAGGAAACTGCCATCCAAGCCCTAGTAACCTTACTAGTATCTGGCACTCCATCAAGTCATACTCTTTTAGAAGGCAAGCACAGATGCTACTCCATTGTAGATCTCAGTGCTGAGCTCAAGTTCATCAAAGGATGAAGAAGTAATTGAATATGGAAATGTGATCCTTGATGAAGAGATAATTTTACCAAAGTTTTATTTTGATATAATGACAATAGAAAAAATGGGCATATTGTAGCAGGCCCTAGCAAGGAAAAAGCATTAGGAAATTCTTAGAAGGGAGGATAGGCAGAAGCAAGCACTTCAAGACATGAAATAAATATTTTTAGATGCATTTAGTATACCAACTCCAAATGAGACCAAGCCACTAATGGACCAACTAATATATATAATGGAGAAGGTCAATAATGAAGACCTGGATACAAATGCCAAATTACTTGAATGGTCAGAAAAGAAGTTCCAAAACAAAGTGATTGAGAAAATATTTCGTGATGTAGCACTAGCACAAGTTGAATTGACAACTAAGGTTGAGGATGTGAAGAAGGTACTTGACAACATATTCTCATTGTACACAAAATTATGCAATCCAACACTCTTCACCTAAGAGAGCAGAAGTCACATTTTAAGACTGGAGAGCCAAATTTCTGCATCAGGTGCAAGACTACCAATGAATCCAACTTAGAAAAAGAAGCATTTCATGACATTGTTTCAAACACAGAGTGAGTTAGCTATATTGACAATACATGAGGCCAACATAAGGGCCAACCTGACTAGAATCCAAGCAACCCTCACCCCCCATATGGAAATATTTCACAAGGAGCTAGGTTATGCTAAAAACCTAATGAAGAAAAACCCCAATCTTTCTAGCTTAGATGGCTTAGTTCACCTTGCTATTGAGCTTTCAATCCAAATAGTCATTGGATGTAGCATGTGAGAACTGGGATGCAACTCTTAAGATGATATTAGATGTCCATAAATCTTTTTTGGACAAACACACAATCAATGTATAACCCATTGACATAAATATCAAAAAAGTGGGAGATATATATCTTAGGGGAGAGAAAGAAAAGGGGGAGAATAAGATAAAGGTGGAGACATATTTTTGAGAATGAAAATGAAAATGACATAAGAGGAGAAAAGAAAAGCTGGAATCAGCTAAGGGAGAGTAAGCATCAAAATACAAGAAGTATTAGATGAAAGAGAATCAACATGAAGTCAAAGTGTATAAGCTGGGACACATTTACTCAACAGAAGTACCCAATTTTGGATATGGAACAAACATATCAACTTAGGGGGAGTTATCAAACTTTAAGGTATCTAAGTTATTGCAAAACTTTGGAATTTTGTAGTTTTGTATATAAGTTGAGTTGAGACATGTTATGCTCCTAATATTAAGGATGATAATATATACTGAAGTATTTTTGATACTCATGTCAAAGAGGGAGATTGCTGAAGTCGGATTGGTTTTGATAAGTGAATGTCAACACACTTAAGTTATTTACTTAGTTCATGATAAAAAAGTAATATATGCCGAGCAAACCATAGACCATGTTGAGTCATAGTGAGTGTCAAGCCACTTGTGTGCCAAGTCACTCAAGTGCCAAGTAGGCAACATATGCCGAGTGACATAGGAGCCAAGTAAACATTAGATTTTGAGCAATGCAGGTGTCGAGTCATAGCAGAAAGATTAATGCATGTCGAGCATCAAAAACTTTAGATGTTGAGGGACACATTCTTGACATATTTGTTTGTAATGGTACAAATAACTATATAAACCATTTTTGAGCTGACTTAAGATTGAATTTTGATATTTTATAGAAAAGGATGAATCTCTAGTTGGATTCCCTATGAAATTACATGCAACCAATCATAAAATGGGAAGGATTAAGGAACAAAATGGATGAATGTCAACCGTAGATTCATACCTAACCCTAAGTCACTAAGTTTTCTTAAGAAGGATAAAACCCTAAACTCTCTATGAGTGTATAAGGAATAGAAGGAGCTAAGAAAGAAGTTTGCATACAAAAAAAGAGCATTCTAGTGGCTTAGAAGTTATGAAGTGAGAATGAATTGCAAAATTAGTTAGAGAAAAATAGAGTATAGAGAAGAGTATACAACATAGAGACATCTGATTGAGAAGGATCAAGAAGAAAAGTTTTTAGAGGTGATCTATTGTCAGGAAAGTAGGTGCTAACCATAGGATCAAAACTAAGACATTCTAATAGGTGATTTCAGTCAAAATCTCTTAATAGAGTATTCCTAATAGGCTATATGAAATTGTTTAACAAGGTGCTTACTTAGTTGTTAATTTAAAGTCCTTTAACAAGGCAAACTTCTAACATGGTGTTGAAATCCTCTAACAAGGTGAGACCTAACAGTCTTTGTAAGCCTTTAATAGGGCAAACCTTTCACAAGGTAGATCATCTCTCATGATCAAAACATTGTAACCTTCATTGTATACACTTTATTACTATAGTAGTGAAGATTTGTGGGTGTCATCCTATCCAGTTTTACCTTCTCACTTGGAGGGTTTCTAGGTAATCATATGTGGTTTTATGTGTTTGAGTTCTTACATGTTTACATGATTTAGATTTATATGCTTTGCATGTTATTTTAGTTTACTCATTGAATGTATAAGATGGATGTGTGGTGAAAGTTTTATGGGTTCAAGGTTAAACTACTAATTCCCCCCCCTCCCCTTAGAAGTTTTCCTTTCCTATTGTAGTTTGAACAACTTTACTAGCACACTAAATTATGCTTCACATTTTCTAGGTCCGAAGATGCAGGTACTACTATGCCTCAAACTGACTTATGCGATACAAACAACTCCAAAAGGTACCTTCTATAATGTATCATATAATTTAGAGAAACTTGTATTTTACCATTGTAAAAAAAATGACCATATTATCTTATCTATAGAGTAAGGGAGGAATTTAAAAGCTTTCCCAATGTGCTAGACATTCATAGAACCCAAACTAATATTTATTTTGAAGGTGATATACTAGTCACCTATGGATGCATGTTTACTATGAACCAAAAAAATTCATCACAATCATAAATAGTACACATAGGCATGCTTTACAATGAAAGCTAGATGACACTCACCATAAACACCACAAATAACTTAATTTAGAGATGAATGGCTAAGATAAAACTAAGCTTAAGTGTCTACCTAAGAAGTTTATTCATAAAGAAAAGGAGCTTGTTCAAAAGAGGAGACACCATGTACTTTCATCTGCTTCATATAGACACAACTATTGACAACATTCATAAAGCTTGTAAGAAATAGAAGCTCATTCCAAGCACAATAGTATCTAAGCTACTCAATTCACAAGGAAACTATCTAACTGCAACATTAGGCATCATTGTAACATGACATAGACATTCAACCAATGAGTTCCAGCTACATGTTCGAGATGGAAATAATATTTCAGATAAAGCAACTATAAGCTAACTCTTCACACTATTATTTCACCTCTATCTCACACAACACTACACTCTTGCAATTATAAAATTATTAATACAACATGCTTTTCTTTGCAGGTCTATGTCTTTGACTTCCATAAAGAATCATATGCCACACTACAACAACTCCTTGCAAGAATAAGAGGGCCATTACTACTTCTGAAAAATGTCACATACAACAATACCAATGGCATGCACAGTATTAAATCCACCTCTACAACATTCATTGATGAACTCAATGATGAATGCAACCAACCTGCACTTTGGGACCTTATCTCCTCCAATTTCAAGGTAAACAACTTAATACATCTCAACTTCTATCACCCCATGGTCTACTTGAAAATTATTTGATTTAGAGATGCACATGTATTCAAATTCTCCTAGATCAATTTGATAGATAAACTGAATGCAGAGAGAGATTTCTAGAGAAAAGAACATTGAATTGGTAGTCCATAAGCCTAGCAATTTCTAGACTCTCTAGATTGCATTTAGAAGAAACAATACATAATAGTTTATCTCATGGAGGAAGGAATTTCTTTCCCCCTAAAAAAATTCCTCACCTTCAACCATATGTATAAATAGATAGATAAGAAACTCTATCTATGTAACAAGCAAGACTTATGTGGTAGGTTTCAATCTAGTTTACCAACAAAGCTTCTGACAAGATCCCAATACATCATAGAATTTTTAGACATCATACCTATGGTCTTTGATATTTCATAATGAGCCAACAGATATTGTGGAACACATTTGATTAAAATTTTAACTAGTTATAGGTGAGATATAGGCAATATAATCCAGAATTCTACTTGAGTAGGTATGTCCTTACAACTTTTCTTCATTAACACTACTTTGTTTGATTTTCCTCTCTTTGATTGTAGTAAATTTTCATGGTTTTCATGGTTGGGATCCTCTAAGGGATTTTTATTGAAACCCCAATTCTAATCTTGGAATAAATAACAATATTTCCATGGGTAGTGCATTCCATTTGCTAGGTCGCCATTATTGTGGATGGTTGTTTATTCTCCCCATTGTCTCTCCAATTTCCAATATTAGTTTATTTTCTCTAAATATTGATAAAAGTTAGAGAAAAATAGAAATGCCTTCATGTAAATTTTTTTTGACCAAAGTAATTGTAAAAACATGCTTGTCTACATTCCCAACAAAATAAAATTTATTATCCTTGCCTAAAAAGTTTTCAACTGATTTTCAGAATTGGGAGAAGCAAGCTGCAACCTATGTGATCTACAACACAACTCCAAAAAAATGTAGAAGAAGTGTGCAAGAAAAAAGATGCCAACATATATCTCCATATAAACCACAACTGATTTTTTATTTAGTCAAAGATCTCATGAAGTTTACACACAACTTCTAGCCTTATCTTGGTATTACATTATTAACGAAAGGGCATTAGAATAAGTGTGGGTTTGACATGGCTTGAACTTGACTCATCACTGTGCAAATCACTCTATCTACCCATTGGATCATGAACCAAGATAACTTTCCCAATACCATTCTTAATATTTTGTAAAGCTATTTTTCCTCATACAAAACTTATCTAAAATTGGGCATACGAATGTGTTATATGATTGATCTCTAGACTAGTCAATAATGATGGAAAAATCCAAGAGAGAATTATACTGCTACCTAAAATGGTCAAAAAATAATAAAGGAATCCTAAGGCAAGATAAATTATAATAGCTTCCAATAGAATGATCAATTCCCTATGACATAGAGTAAATCTTCTTCTGATGACATGTGGTGATGCTACTAGAGTTTTATGATTTATAGGGCTAACATTATTCCTCCCACTGGAGTTTTATCATTTATAGGGCTAACATTATTCCTCCCACACTTGTATAATCATTCAATTGTCAATATCGCCTTCCCTTTTACTTTACAACAAAGCCTCACATTGAGCCATCCCTATGACTATAGTTTAGAAATTTTGACCTTTGATCCTTGAGCCTCATATGAGAGGAGTGGAATCAGAACCTAGCTAAAATAATCTCTATTAAACACTAACACATGGACATAGAAAATTCATAACTATTGATCTCTATATAAACCAAAAAAAAAATTCCCCATGCCTGAACTAGATAGTTTCAATCTTGTAATGCCCCACCTGGAGATCCTTGAAACACTAGGATAAACCATGCACGGAATTTTTTTTTGATAAGTTACTTAATAGCAAAAAAAGTAACCAAGTGCAATAATAAAACACCAAGACAAGGTAATAAGAATAGGGAACATGACAAGACTCATATATTTACCTACATCAATGAAAGTCTTACAACTACTTCCAAAGATCTCCAACCTTGAAACCACAACTCACAAACCAAGACAACATAAATAATTAGAATATACCAAGGGAATATTCTCATTTAATCCCAAGGTAAAAGCTCCTAGCATGCTTAGACATACAAGTCCATATCTACTAGACATATCATAATCACGATTTGCAAGTAGAGACCAACAACAATCAAGCAGAAGATGAAATATCAAGTTAGCACTACTCATCTACTTAACACCATGCTAAAAGATAAATGTTGATTCCTAAAATTTGGCTAAGTCTAAAATCCTGAAGCCTTGAAATTTCCAAGAATCTAAATCTTATCTCAGAGAGGTCTATAATCTATCTCAAATGAATCATTGCATATATTAAAATATATCTTAAGTATAAGAAATTAAATATACATCAACTTATACTTACAAGATACATTTTAAACCCCATAGAAATATTTTCTAGGCTAGGAAGGAGTGCAACCCTAAAGGGTACTTAAAACACCAATCAACTCCCTAACGAAAAGTCTAGAGTTACTTGTTGTTTTCTCGAGTAGGTTTTTTCAAGAAAACCAAGTGACACTTTAATACAAATAGATGACATTTCTCAGTATAGTCAGATGATACTTTTTGCCCATAAGATAATTTTCAATAGAGCTAGGTGATACTTCTTAGTATGGCCATGCGATACTTCACCACGATGATATGATATTTTGCACCACTATGGTGCCACACTTTCCAGTATTGTACAAAATTTCTCTTTAAGGCATGTGATATTCTTCTAGTATCACCCAATATCGAACCACTATTGCCTAGGATTGAAAAGAAACAATCTAACAAATAATCAGAAGGGTAAAAGAGTCAGAACCTCCACACTAAGGAGTACTAGATCCACTATAATTGAGGCTTGGAAATTTGAACAAAAGAAATTCACAACACCATGTAATAGGGAGTAGAATAAAATTTTCCATCTAATCCATGACAACATAAGAAGGAACATGCAGAAAGAAACATCATAAGAATGAAGACATAAACAATAAAGCACCAACACAACCAAAACTCATGCGTGGTTCCTCCCAACCATAATAACATCATGAGACCTTGAAGTTCTTAGCCATCCCTTGTGCTTAACATCCCAAACTACTGACTAGATTGTTAGAGATGTCTTATGAGGACATCACTACTAAAACATACTACACCATAAGAATAAGAAAATTTAACATGCTAAAAAGTAAAGCATTAGATATTCCAACTAAGAAAATCACATCATTTAGTCATATTCTAATCATCATAACAAAGGAATGTGTCAATAAAACTAACATCATCTAAACATGATATCTAAGCATTCCAATGAAACCATAAATCAAAAGAAAGTATACTCTAGAACATGAAGTACTAAGTGAAAAGATCCAATAATGGTCACACTAGGACAATAGATCACCTCTATACACCAATCCCTAGCAGTGATGAAAGTAGTCATGCCTCCTAAGCATGTGGAACCTATAGGTCCACTCCCATCATGCTGATGGAGATATTGATCCAACCACAAACACAGATAAAGAAAATGTCCATGGCTAACTCTCATGCTAGACAATAAAGATGACTGAAACCAAGATCATGCAATAATACAAGTACAATAGGTCCTAGTTAGACACTCTATGGGTAACTATGTAGGGACTCTGGTAGAGAGTTGGTAACTCAGAATCGCCTAAGCTATAGCACAAAAATAACCATTCCCATTAGTACATCCTCAAGAGGCTAATGTGATAGAATCATAATCGTACCCCTTAGCACCACCCTCAGGAAGATGACCATAATCTCTTATCTTATTTAATTTTCTATCAATTAATTAAGTTATCACTTATTAGAAACTCCTTAACACCAATGTGGTCTAGGATACCACAATTATGAGATAAGCCCCTCCACCGACCTTATCCTACATATCCATGCTTATCATATGATGAGTGCCCATAGGAATGCATATTCCCAACCCAACCCCAAATGAACATAACTCCACTGAAATACAACTAGGAGATTGGGCCTCACAAGTCACTCACCAAATACATGTGCACATGCTCATATGTGGCGCACGATCATAATGAAGACCATAAAATAAGGGCTAGATGAGAACATAAGAAAATTTACTCTCAACCAATAACAACTTGGGAGGGAAGATTGTACATGAATCCCAAGGAACAATAAAATCATACATCATGAACTCACTCAATCAGCCTTAATCTGGGAGTATGGATTCTACACGAATCCCAGTGATGCAATAAAACCAAACACCATGAACTCACTCAACCAGCCTCAATCTGGGAGTATGGATTCTACATGAATCCTAACATCCATGAAATAATAACAATGGTTAAGCCACAAACAATAACACCAAGTATAAACTCACTCAACTAGACACAAAGTTGGGAGTACAGATGTGACACACATCCCAATGCAAACATAAAAGTGCAACAATGATTTGACTAACATCCTACAAATGATCCAAGTCCACTATCAACAACATGCTATGAAAACCTGAGAAAACTAGGTGACACACAAATCAAGGTAAAAAACTCAAAACTCAAAAACTATGAAATTAAAACCCATTTGGTCTAAGGGCAAAAAAGCCACAAATATCAAATAAAATCTAGGTTTTGATTTTGTATGTAAAAACACATAGCATAATCGTACAAAACCCCAAACCCTCACCCTAAAAAATAAGGAAATGCTCATACTTGACCAACTAGGTAGAACTAGCCTACAAAAATAGAGGGGGACACTAGTTCTCAGCCTCCTAAAAAATGACTACCAAAAATAGAAGTAGAAATAGAGCTTAAACAATAAAACAAGAGAGCCCTACCTAGTAGCCAAAAGAGAAAAATGAGAATCTGAACCATAAAATAAAAATCCTATAGAAGTAGCCAAAAATTGTGACAATCCAAGGTCTCCCTGAGCTAGATCCAACAAGACCAATCTTGTGACAATCCCACACCCATAGCTCCAAGAATGAACATAATAGTAAATCTTCATGAAGAAGATTTTGGGTTTTACTCTCAAACTTTCTAATTTAAAAGTGAGAAGTGAGGAATTAAATTCCTCTTTCAATAATTATTCATTGTTTGAGTGAATAATTGATTAGGGAAAATAACTATCCAACCTAGTTAAACCCTAATTTGACCCAAATGAAAACATGTTATTCCTAGCAATAGGAATTCATCTATGGAAAAGCTACTAGAAATTAAATTCAATAAAATTTAAAGCCTAAAAACCCAAAATCACAGAAATTTCCTTAATAACTTCCGCAACAATGCAAAACTCTAAATGCACAGAAACTCTCGCTGGTCTAATCACATAATGCAAATGAGTCTAGATTTAATCAAATTACTGGAGGGTTTAATTTAACATTTAAATAGGATGCATTGACCATATAGGGACAACATTGGTAAAATGAACTGCTAAATCATTGTGCCACTACTATGTATATAACACACTAAAACACATTATCAAGTACAATTGCATATAATAACATAGCCAAAGCAACAAATGAATTAAATACCTAATTTAACCATTTATTCAAATATACTGAAATAATCCATTTACATCACTCACATTTGTATAAAGCATAAAAATGAAAGAATGAAGTAAATAATCATAGTATTAAATCCACATGTAACCAAATTAGAGATATGTCCAATACTGGATAACCAGATATCATCATAAAATGTACTATCGTCTCAAACTGGCATCATCATAAAAATATGATCAATTGAACAGTGTAGTAGTCTAACATCTATGATACTAAAATCAAAGTATAACATTCGACCCTCAGATCATCTCAAATGTAAAAAAAAAAATGAGTAACAAGTATCTCTCAGATCAAAATACAACAAGGTAAAATATTTGCAGCACATAACCAACAAATCCAACATGGATAGTCCATTTCTAATTATTTAAGCATTTAATAATGGTTGTTTAAGAAACATGAAAAGGAACCTAAAAACGTAAGAGAGCACAGTCATATACATGACTAACCACTGCTATAGGAACCTAGTCCAATGTAGCAAGATAATAGTACATAGTGGAATCTCTGCACACAACTCAAGGTAATCATGGAACAACATCATAATACCACATCGATCCTAGTAACCACTAGCACAAACCTCAGAGAAACCATATAACATGTCATAATCTCATAAATAAGCCATAAGCATAATAAAAGAAACTGATATAGAAACATAAATACAATCACCTCAAGGGTGTAGACCACTCATGGTCCCAATCATGATCACTCACCAAGAAAGGTCATCAAGGTTGCATCCATTAGGATGACTTACATAAGTCAAATGGAGAGGCACTCCAAATCTACTACTCAATAATGAAGAGACCTTATTGACTAATAGTATATATCAGCTATTGGGATAGTCTTATCAAAAATCTTGGTTACAATGGAGGTGGGAAAGGTTCTGATCGAATTTGATACAACTAGATGGATTTTTGGACATTAATTGAGGCTTTCTCTTGTGTTAGAATATATATTTTCCAAATCCTTATGATGCAACAAAGTGTCTGATGCATAACATACAGAGAACTAAATTCACAAACACTTATGGTCACCAATATGAATTGTAAAAATAGCATGTCTCTAAGATTCAAGTTATTTATATTGTGAATATGCTTACACAATGTGTAACAAGTTTTGGTTATGATAGTAATTGAAACATCTAATATGTATGAAATGGTTTTCTGCAACATTTAGAATACTTAGATGTATGGTACAAATTTCAAAACAAGTAAAACTTAAAATCATGATATATATTGCCTTATGATAGTAAAGAATATTGTTGATCCTTAATTTTTCTTTAAACTTGTATTTTTGTCATTTGTCTGACTATGCTTTTATTGTCCTCTCACTCGCAATTCGATATGATTTGGTAGCTTTGCACCATTTTCATTTCTACTTATAAATATGTTTAAAATTCTAGACTTTGAATGCATGATTAATGCTCATTCCACATATGATAGTGTTAGTTTGTGGTGACTGATCATGAAAGTATTGTACATACTTCATAAATTATTTATCAGGATTTTGGGCCAACATGTAATTATTAATTATAACCCTAAAGAAATAAAAAAATACTTGCATAAAAAGGATTAGAGTTAGAAATTGTTTCATAAGGTGATGCAAAAATTGGTTCTTGCAGTGGTATTGAGATGTAAGGGATTAAGGATTGTGATCAAGTTGTAATCACTGGATTGTAAAATATTGGATCTTCTTGACTAAACATAAATAAAATAATAGCAGAGTCCAATGTGGTTTGATGTAGTGGGAGCCTCATGGAGTAGCAACATAGCTATAAGACCAGTCTTCAAGTGGGAGATTGTTGTTTAGTGTGGAGTCTGATCAGTCCATAAGTGGGATATTGTTAGTTTGTGGTGACTAATCAGGAAAGTTCTGTAAATACTTCATATAAAAATGTGGGCCCTATTTTATCAAAATCTTGAGCTAACATGTAATTATTAATTATAACCATAAAGAAATAAAAAATACTTGTATAAAAGGGCTTAGGGTTAGGGATTGTTTCATAAGGTGATGTGAAAATTGGTTCTTGCAACAATATTGGGCTATAAGGGATTAGGGATTGTTATCAAGTTGTAATCACTAGATCATAAAATATTGGATCTTCTCGACTAAACATGAATAAAAGAATAGATGAGTCTAAGGTGGTTTGATCCAATGGGAGCCTCCTGGAGTAGCAACATAGCTATAGGACCAATCTTCAAGTAGGAGATTGTTGTCTAGTGTGGAGTATGATCAATCCCCAAGTGGGAGATTGTTAGTTTGTGGTGACTGATCAGGAAAGTACTGTACATACTTCATAAAAAAAATTTGGCCCTATTTTAGTAGGATTTTGGGTTGATATGTACATATTAATTATAACCCTGAAGCGGTAAAAAATATTTGTATAAAAGGGCTTAGGGTTAGGGATTGTTTCATAAGGTGATGTAAAAATTGGTTCTTGCAGTGGTATTGAGCTAAAAGTATTAAGGATTGTGATCAGGTTGTAATCACTAGATCATAAAATATTGGACTTGTTATTTGGTGGACATAGCCTAGGGTTTGGGTGAACCACATTAAATTTTGGTTTCATGTGTGATCTATAATTTTTCGATATGGTTTATATTTGCATGTAATTTTTATTTCTGTCTGAGGTTTAATCGTAACAACTAGTATCAGAGTGATGTTGTTTTTTAGTTCTCCTCTATAGGAAGTCTCATGGTTGAGTGCAAAACTCATAGTTGAGTGGGAGCTATAGTAGATGAGGGTAAGCTGAGGGTTGACAAATTTAATGGGAAAAAATTTTAGTTATGGAAAATGAAAATAAAGGACTATCTTTATCAGAAGGATTAATTCAAGTCATTGGAAGGAAAAACCAAGAATTAGGGATCTATGTCAAATGATGAATGGGATATTTTAGATAGAAAGAAACTTGGAAGAATTTAATTATGCTTGGCACCATCAGTGGCATTTAATATTACAAAAGTGAAGATGATAGAAGAGTTGATGGAAACCCTAAAGAAATTATATGAAAAGCCCTCTGCTTCCAACAAGATATTTCTCATGAATCATTTATTTGATATGAAAATGACAGAAGGTAGGCCTATTGCAGATCATTTAAATGAGTTTAATACTATTACTAATTAGTTATCTTCTATGGGTATCAATTTTGATTAAGAAATTAGGGCTCTCTTGATTTTGTGTTATTTTCCTAAAAGCTAGAATGGCTTGGTAATGGTTGTGAGAAATTTTGTTCCTAGATCTAGTACCATAAAATATGATGATGTGATTGGTGTTATTTTGAGTGAGGAAACTTGTAGGAAATCCTTAGGTGGATCTACATCAAGAAGTGCTTTGAATGTACAAAGCAAAGGTAGAATGATTGAAAGAGGAAGTAATTCTAAAAATTGTGGGAAATCAAGAGGAAAGTCAAAGGGAGGAGGTCTCAATCAAGAGGACCAAACAACTGTTGGTACTATGGTAAAATAGGGCATAAAAAGAAAGATTATTCGACTCAAAAGAAAAATGAAGGAGATAAACCAGATGGAGACAAGGAGGCGAATGTGGTAAGTAAAAATAATTGAAGAGAATGCTTTGCTTCTATTTTTAGAAAGTATTGATGATTCATGGGTTTTAGATTTTGGTGCTTCATTTCATGCTACACCTCATAGAGGTTATTTCATTGATTATGTCTAAGGGGATTTTGGACTTTTTTTATATGGGGGATAATGAACCCTATTGGATTGTTGGAAAAAGAAAAGTTAAAATTAAGTTACAGAATGGGAATCATTAGCTACTACATGAGGTCAAACATGTTCCAAGGCTGAGTAGGAATTTAATTTCAATAGGGAAACTTGGTGATGAGGGTTGTGTAGTTACTTTTAATGATAAAAATTGGAAGGTTTCAAAAGTTTCCCTTGTAGTAGCAAAAGGTGTGAAAGTAGGCACCTTATATATTTGTACAGGTCATATTGTTCCTTCTACTTTAATTGTTTCAGAGAAAAATGAATGTTTAGGAATAGTTGTTGTAGTTGAGTAGGGAGAACAAATAGCTATTGTAGATTTTGATACACCATTGTGGCACAAAAAACTTAGGTACATAAGTGAGAAAGGTATGAAATTACTTGATTCAAAGAAAGTTTTACTAGGTCTGAATTGTGTTAATATGAATTCCTATGAAAGTTGTTTGTATAAAATAAAAGAGAGTGATTTTTGTGAAGACTAGGAAGGAAAATAAAAGGGAGAAATTAGAGCTTGTGCACAGATGTATGAGGACTGGCTTAGGTATCCTCCCTTGGTGACTCTCATTATTATGTTACATTTACTGATGATGCAACTAGAAAAGTATGGATTGATTTCCTTAGAAAGAAATATGATGTATTTCAAACTTTTAAGAGATGGAAATGCTTGGTTGAAAATGAGACTAGTAAGAAATTAAAATGTCTCAGATTTGATAATGGTGGCGAGTATTATAGTCATGAATTTGAAGATTATTGCTCCACTAATGGTATTCCTAGATAGAAAACTATTCTAAGGCTCCATAGAAAAATGGAGTGGTTGAATGCATGAACAAGACTATAATGGAGCATACAAGGAGCATGAGGTTGCATGTTGGGTTGCCCTTACACATGTGGGAAGAGGCTACCAATACTATTGTATATTTGATTAATAGAGGTCCCTCTACTCCTTTGGGCTATGGTATTCTAGAGGAAGCATGGACTGGTAAGAAGGTGAGTTATTCCTTTCTCAAAACCTTTGGTTGTGAAGCATTTTCTCATATAGATTCTAAAATTAGAACCAAGTTGGAAGCTAAGTCAAAGAAATGCGTATTTGTTAGATATGGCATTAATGAATTTGGTTATAGGCTTTGGGATTTTGAAAATCATAAAATTGTAATAAGTAGGGATGTCATATTCAATGAGAAAGTGTTGTACAAAGATCTGTTGTAGCAACATGAGAAGAAAGAAGATGATTATGTATTGTTGGATGATACTCCAAAAGATGATGTTCTAGCAATTCCTCATGATATGCAACAACAAATACCACACACACTAGTGAATGTTTGATGGTTAAGAAGGCTAATTAGACCTCGAGAAAGATTTTCTCCTTCTTTATATTCTATTTTACTTATTGATGTTTGGTGAACCTGAATGCTATGATGAAGCTATGCAAGTGGATACTAAGATTTAGTGGAAGCCTACAATGAAAGATGAAATAAACCTTTTTCTAAAAAATAAGACATGAGATTTATGTAAGTTGTCTACAAGTAAAAGGGCTTTATAGAATAAGTGGGTTTACAAGTTAAAAGAAGAGGATGGAGGTAAGAAAATATTTAAAGCCAGGTTATTTGTAAAAGGATTTGCATAGAAAATGGGCATTGATTTTGATGAGACATTTTCTCCTATTGTTAAGATGACTTCTATTTGTACTATTTAAGTATTATCACTACTAAAGATTTGGATTTAGAGTAGCTTGATGCTAAAACAACCTTCCTTCATCGTGATTTGGATGAAGAGTTATATATGGCTCAACCACAGGGATTTTCGGTCAAAGGTAAGGAGAACTTAGTGTGCAAATTGAAGAAAAGTTTATATGGCTTGAAACAAGCACCTCGGCAATGGTATCTGAAATTTGATAATTTTATGCATGAGCATAGATATAGTAGGTGTCATTCAAATCATTGTGTTTACTTTAAGAGGTTGGATGATGCTAGCTACATTATTTTATATTTATATGTTGATGATATGCTTGTAGTTGGGTCTAACATGGATTAGATTAAGGGGCAAAAACACCAATTAACACATGCATTTGCTATGGAGGATTTGGGGGTAGTAAAAAAATCCTTGGTATGAATATTTGTAGAGATAAGAAGAACAAAAAATTGATGTTGTCTCAAGCTGATTGATGTTGTTCAAAATGTGTTGCAACACTTCTCTATGGAGAATGCTCAAGCTGTCAGCACACCATTACCTGGTCATTTGAAGTTGACTAAGGAGATGTGTCTAAAGACACAAGAAGAGGAGGATAAGATGTCCAAGGTACCCTATGCTTCAATTTTATAAAACTTGATGTATGCTATGGTATGTATAAGGCCAAATATTGCACATGTAGTTGGAGTCGTTAGCAGGTATATTAGTCATCTAGGAATTGAGCATTGGAATGCAGTCAAATGGATTCTTAGATATTTGAGAGGAACATCCAGTAAGTGTTTATACTTTGGGGGCTCTACTATTGATTTACAGGGCTATGTTGACTTAGATTTGGCGGTGGATATTGATACTAGGTGGAGTACTATAGGTTATGTCTTTACTATTGGTGGGGTAGCCATGAATTGGGTTTCTAGGATACAAAAGGTTAATGCTTTATCCACTACAAAGGTAGAGTATGTTGCTACTATAGAGGTAGCCAAGGAGATGATATGGTTTCAATTCTTCTTGGAAGAATTGGGACACCCTCAAAAGGATAATTATTTGTTTACAGATAGTCAAAGTGTCATTCATCTTGTAAACAATTCAGCTCTACATTCAAAGATGAAACACATACAATTGTAGTACCATTTCATTTGGTCAGTTTTGGATGATGGATAGTTAAACCTAGACAAGATACATACTATTGACAATCCAATAGATATGTTTGCAAAGGTAGTAACAAGGAAGAATTTGAACTCATCTTCAGCTTTAGTTGGTCTTCTTGATTAAACATGAATTAAAGAATAGCAGAGTCCAACATAGCTATAGGATCAGTCTCCAAGTGGGAGATTGTTGTCTAGTGTGGAGTCTGATCAATCCCCAAGTGGGATATTGTTAGTTTCTAGTGACTGATCAAGAAAGTATTGTACATACTTCATAAAAAAATTTGGGCCCTATTTTATCAAGATTGAGCTGACATGTAAGTATTAATTATAACCCCAAAGCAATAAAAAATACTTGTATAAAAGGGCTTAGGGTTAGGAATTGTTTCATAAGGTGATGTGAAAATTGGTTTTTGCAACTGTATTGAGCTATAAGGGATTGAGGATTTTGATCAAGTTGTGATCACTAGATCGTAAAATATTGGACTTGTTGTTTGGTGGACGCATCCCAGGGTTTGGGTGAACCACGTTAAATCTTGGTGTCTTGTATTCTTTTCTGTGTGATCTATTATTTTTGATATGGTTTATATTTGCATGTAATTATTGTTTCTATCTGAGGTTTAATCCTAATAAATAGTTATTTCCAATAGTATACTATAATATTTTTATCACTTCCTACTATCATATTGATTTATTTTGTAAATTTTTAGCACACTTAAATCTAAAAATGCTTATCTACAACCATATCAATTGCATTGCATAATTTGCCACCAAGAAACACCAGCCTCCCAACCATCTATTTCCAACTCTTTCAAGTGCTTGCATTATGCAACTATAACCACATTTGCACATGAACCTTTTTTACAATGTGTAATAGAAACTATAGATGAAACTATCGAATGCCCAATACATGGCAAGCTAGTAGAAGAACATATTCTAGAATTAACAAGGATACCATTTAAGAACTACAAAAGGGACATGTCAACAATGGTATGCCTCCTATGTCATTTCAAGATAAATGGTACATTCTTACTTGCATTGGATGACAATATAATTTTAGTATAGAAGGTTGCAGAAAGTGTAAGCTCAAGAACCCTTTACTTTTCTATGGAAAACAATCTATCCACTATGAACTTCAATCTTGACTCACTAATACTCTCATTTGTTCTACATTTTGTTTATAATTGTAGAGCACATGAAAATAGTAACCACCTTGAGTAGTAAACTTGTTGAAGACATGAAGATATTGCACGTATCTAACTAATTTTAGCATTTACATTCACAATGAACATCAACAGTCATGAACTCCTTGTGAATGAGTTCACCTATAAGAAAAATTTCCTACAATATTGCACATAGTTTAAAGCCAATGTCTATGGATGGTTAATTTTTCTACGACAATTTTAAGTATTGCTTCTACAATTTATAAATACTTTATATTAATCATGATAAACATATGCTAGTGTTATATATTGTATATATTTTAAGTCACTATGTATGGATGGGTAATTTTGTTGTTGTTATTTTACATACTCATACTATAATGCAAATGCTTCAATTTGATCATGATGTACATTTTCTATTTATATACAATTACAAACTTCTATTTCCCATAGAGATACCAATCTTCAGTATTTAATTTTTAACACAAAGCTTTCTTTCACATGAGTTGAGCCTTCTCAATCTCTTAATCTTCATCTCAAATTAGATATTCATTGTTCTAGCCTATTTTCCTCATCATCTACCGCCTTAATCAGAGAGTGGATCGAGTAACTTCTAGAGCTTAGAGATTGTTACAGTGGGAAACAACTATGCCTCAACCCCTTCTTTTGCTATAGTTCATTGTTGTGTTGGATTCTTAAATCAGAAATATTATCCTCCAATGTCTTGCTCCTGTCCTTCATCCACTCATCCACTCTGACTAGCAACCATCTCTCATAAACACCACCCAAGGCAAGGACTAGTTTTCATGCAACCCTTGTTTGAAAATTTATATATATCCAAAATGTTATAAATAGAATATTCATCACCATGTATTTAAAAAAGATGGGAGAATGAAAATTCTTAACATAAGATATAGTATTCTATAGTTTTTAATCTTTTACTTGATATACATGTAGGTGTTTGTTAAATATTAATTTATTTCACTCTAAAAATAAGTATCATAGATCATACATTATAGTGTAATGTGTAAGTTAAAAGTAAAAAGTTATGTAAATATGAGTTCTAATGTTGTTTAAAATATTTTAAAAATTTTGTGTTAACATTTTTAAGGTAAATTTTTTGCACTACTAATTAAAGTTTTTACATGATTTCTTATTCTCACCATAGATATTCTATAAGATTGTTCTTTAATTTATTTTCCTCTATGTAAATGTGCTAGGATCTATCTTTATGATGCAAATTTCATTCAATATATCTTGGTGAATTGTCTAATTGGCGGATTCATAAATTTCTCAAACTACATTGCTAACAACCATTTTTTATAGGTTTGGTTTGATGAAGTTTATGTTGTTGTATGGAGGAGTGTTTGTATTGGTTTTGATTTATTTTTCATTGAGGCTCGGGTCTCCCTCCTTAAAGTTAGTGGTTTTTGTTATTGTGGGGTTTTTTGGGGAGGGTCTAACTCGATCGAACATACAAGGAATTGGAGGTAGCATTCTACCGATGTTGAGCCATGGATCGGTTCCTTTAGCTCCTTCTCCATGTGTCGGTGTTCTGTATGACTGGCATGGTTTTTGTTATTGTGGGGTTTTTTGGGGAGGGTCTCTTGCTTTTAAAGATGTTGGAAATTGGTAGGATTTGTTTTTTTTTTAGGATGGAATTATGATGATCTCAATTGTCTCATCCTTTTTTTTTGAGTCTAGGCCTCCCTTACCTTGAAGATCTCTAGTGTACATTTATTTGTCATTATTGCTTGGTGTAGAGGTCCTTTTTAAAAAGAAAATGGTTTTCTATTTGATGAAGTGATGTTAATGGTGTTGATTTTAGGGATGGTTCTTTGATGATTTTTAGCCTATTGAAATAATTCTTTTAAGGAGGGTTCATTTTTCTTTTAAAGTGGCCCCTCCTTATGTTGGTATTTTTTTTTCTCCAGAAGGCATCCCTTTGTAATAATTAAGTGTGTATCTTGGTGGTAGAAGTTTGATGTCTAGTGCTAATTTTCCTGAGGGGGGTTTGGTGGTAGAAATTGGAAGGATGGTTGGCGTTAATTATGTTGAGGGGGGGTTTGATGATCTAAGACACTCATATTTTCTTTTGGGTTCTTTTTGTGTTGGGGGTGTCTTCTCCTAATGTTGGTGTTTGGCTTGATTTTTAAAGGGTGAATCTTCTTCTTGGGAGTATGGGCTCTTGATTGTTAATTTGGGAAAGCTAGGTAGTAATGTTTTAAACATAGTGATTTTTGATGTTATTAGACCATTTAATTTTTACTTCATTTGGGATCCTTTCTGATTAAATTTGATTCCCCTTGTTGTTATGGTTTGGTTTTTGGTGGGCTTCCCTTCATGGGAAGTGTTTGTGGGAGGTTTTTCTTCATGACAAGGTGGATTCTTGGTTGTTAAAGCCATAAAATTGGCGGGTGTGATTTTCTTAAGGATGAACAATTTTGATGATCTCAAACGTACCAATTTCTTTTTTCACTTCCTTTTTTTTTTTTGGAGGTGTCTTCTCTTGGTGGTAGTGTTTGGTGTAGTGGTTTGGATGGACCCTTTTGGTGGGATGTAGGGTTCATGTTTTTTGAGATGTGAAGAGTGGTAGGCTCTAAGTTTCTTAAGGTAGGATACCTTGATGATCTCGAACCCATTGTTTCTTTTCATCTCCATTATGGACCTTTCATTTCTCTATTGGTGTTTGGATTTTGGGAGGCTTTTCTTTCTTGTATAATATCCCATTTGTGGTGAACATATCTCCTATAGAGGTGGATTCTATTTTTTTTTTCCTTTGTGATGACTTTCTCTTTGTTGGCTTCTATTGAGGTGGAGTGTATTAGTACTCAAAATGATTTAATTAGGAATGATATTTTCATTTCTTGGAAATACTTGATTAATTGTGTATTGTCTTTGATGTTACAAAAAATATTATATCATTTCCAGCTACTATATGTCAAGCTCACTCAAGCATTACATATAGTTTCCTAAGTCTGCTGAGAATTCTAGAGTTTTCCTAGTTTAGAAGATAGTGTCTACCAAGTTCACTTGGGAGACAAAGTAAAGCTTACAGAAGTTGAGGGTCAACCAAGATCACTCAGTTAATGAAGGAAATGTTGGGTAGAACTAGTGTTAACTGATCTCAATCAGTTACCAAAGGAACTTTGTGAATATGCAGTGTTAACTGAGTTCACTTGGTTAACAAAGGAAAATCAATTTGAGTTAGTATCTACCAACCAGGGTCAGCTAATGAAGGATTTTCTTATTTTGGCATATTGAGTTCAATTGAATTGTTTGTTGGTTCTAGCTGACTAAGAAGATGAATATTAATTATTCTAAGTTGTATTCAAGCTAACTTGATGATGTATAAGATACAAATATAAGGTCAAATTGAGGATTGATGGAATATAATTGAAGATTTGATGATGCTTAGAGGAAGTGAATTAGAAGGATAAACAGAATATCCTTGTTGAGATGCAAAGATACATTTGATCAAGAAGGATCAAGTATATAAGCTAGAATTGAGATTTCTAATTAGTTGCATCAGAAATTAGGTTCTCTCATTGTTACTCTCTAACCATTGTAGTAGTGATCTAAATCTCTTATCAAAGTTGGCTTAACAACTATTTGTAAATCCTCTAACAAGGTGGTGCTATCCATTTCTATTAAGTTGTTCAAAGACCTCTAACATGGCCACTCCTAACATGGTGATTAAATCTTCTAATAGGGTCACACTTAATAGTGTGTTTTGTAACCTTTAACAAGATTGGCTCCTAATAGAGCTCACTTTAGAAGAGTGAAAATTAGTAACTAGTTGCAATTGGTATTTTTTTCCAATTTGGGTTTCCTTGTTAAAATCTTGCATTCATGTTATTTTTCTTATGTGTTTACAACTAGGTCAAAGTAATATCAATCACAAATAATATCTTGAGATTTTCATGTTAAGCATTTTCTAAGCTATTTCAATGTTTACGATGTTACAACATTTTTCATGTGTGTTTACCGAGTTACAACAGAGTTTAGATTTGATTTTTATTGACATCTAAGGGATCTAGGATTTATTTTTTTGGTAACTGATTCACCCCTCTCCTCTTAGCTACTCTTAAATTTTTAATAATTGGTATCAGAACATTTAGTTCTTGCAAAGAAGGTTTTAAGGATCAAATCTAAATATCAGGATGTCTTATAGAAGAGAGATTCTCAAGTTGAACCGAGGCAACTTTGCAGCATGGCAAGAACTTATGAGGTTACATTTGGAAACTATTAGTGATTCAAGTTGTAAATATCTTAATAATGAATACAAGAATCCTACTAGAACATTATTAGTTGAAGATATTATTAAAAATAAAAATCATAACATCATGATGATTGACATTGATTCTACTCTTAATTATGCTAAATTTGATGAAATCAAAAATTGCACTACATCTTATGATATATGGATCAAACTAAAAGCCATCTATGGAGGAAATGATAATGTAAGAAGAGCTAAAGCTGAAAGTCTTAGAGGATAGTTTGATTAGATGAAGATGAGAGAAGATGAAAAAATTGAAAAATATGTTGAGTGAATTAAAGTAAGTGTGAGCACAATCAAAGCATCTAGAGGAGAAATTGATGACAAAATAGTTGTAAGCAAGATACTTTAAACCCTCCTTCCTATCTATGCAATTAGAGTGTGCTATTCAAGAAATGAGATGTGATCCAAATAACAATATAACTCTGGATGCTCTAGTTGGAAGATTGACAACTTTTGAGTTGAATAACTATGATAAAATTATGTCCCTAGTTCCAAAGGTATTGAGTCTACATTTAAAGCTAAGCTTTCACTTAAGAAAAAAGGGTAAGAAATCAAAAGACAATCAATTAGAAACTAAAGAAGAAGAAGAAAGTTTAGATAGTGATCTTGAAGTTGTTGAAGCCCTACTTGCAAGTAAATATTCCAAAGGTAGAGGAAAGTACAAAGGTAAGATTCCTCTTATCTATTTTTTGTGTGAAGAAGTTAGTCACATTGCTACAAGGTGCCCAAAAATAGAGGACAAGGATGAAAAGAAAAGTCATAAGTTCAACGGAAAGAAGGAATTCAAAAACTACACAGACTACAAGGAAAAAGGTAAGAATTTTTTTTTATGGCTAAAGATTCTAATAACAGTGAAGATGAAATAGTATATATTGTTTGTAATGTCCCCTTTTTAGCATTCATAGCATGATGTTGTCATTAGCCTATTTCCCCATGGTCCTGTAGGCTAACCAGGACATGAAAAGGGCTTAGAGGCCATTTGGCCTAGATAGTTTCAGTTGCAGGTCTTTCTGAGGGGTTTTGAAGCAGCTTTGGGCATACTTACTATTTATAGTAAGTCATCTTGGGCATGGGTGGACATCCAGTGGCAACAGTATGTCGATGGTAATTGTTTAAAATTAGCAAGAAGACTTGTTTATCATTGATAAGATTTGTTTTGCATTGATAAAGCTATTTTATAAAGTTAAATTTAAATATTTAACTTTATTAATACATAGACTATAGTTTGTGGGAAATATTTAAATTAAAAGAGTCCCTTTTATTTTATAACACATTGGAGACATAAGTTACATAAAGGGAGTTATGTTTTATCCCACATTGAGAAAATGAAGCATGGAGCTCTTGTGAGAACACTATAAAAGAAATGGAAGAGCTTCTTTTAAGAATGGTTGGAAATATCAAAGAAATTGAAGAATTTTCTGGAGGTTATGTTTCAATAGTTTGAAGGACGAAATCCCTTCAAGCTGAAAATCTTAACACCATTGAAAGATATGGTCTTGAGATTCAACAGGGTAGCAATCCGAAAAAGCAGAAACAAAAAAGCAGTCTGAAAAAGTGGAATCGAAAAAGTAGGCAGAAAAAAGTGGAATAGAAAAAGCAAGCGAAAAAAGCGAAATCGAAAAAGCAAGCAAAAAAAATGGAATCGAAAAAGCAGGCCGAAAAAGCAGTTCAAAAAGGTAAAGCAAAAGGGGCAACATTGAAGGAAAATTATTACAGCCATCTACAACCAGGTTCCCTTGTTAGTATTTTTTTTTTTAGGGTATTATAAATTTCAGCTGTAAGTGTGCATTATACTAGCATTGTCATTTTGGTAATCCATGTAAATGCCAAAGTCTTGGCCATATTTCATGAGCATTGTATTAGAAATTTGATTGCAATAAAAAAGATAATAGTTGTTGGTGTCATTTAAGCAATTCAATCTCATTATTTATCAGCTAGATAGTTTGCAAAAATGCCAGTTGGCTGTAGGTGTTCTTTTCTCATGCTTAGATCATAATATATGCACTGAATATTGTCAAAATTAGGAGCACACTCATGTTAGGTCATTGTGTAGTTCATTGTAATCTTCTATCACTAGATTCTCATTGATGCAAATTGGCAAAAAGTTATTTAAAGAATGCTGAAATACTATATCAGCCATATGTCTCTTGCATGTGAATTGTTTGACAAAATTCTTTGAGCCTTCAATCAGCATCTTTGAGAGCAAATTTGAGGAGGGTTATATCAGTGTTATCAGAGCTTGCTTGCAAAGTGTTTGATGAAATGTCAAACAACTGAAGTATAAAGATTTTTGGTGTTTGAAGAAGTTATAACCTGTTAGGGTCATTATAGTGGTATCAGAGCTATAAGTCCTGCCATCCTGTGGAGGTCTTATAGGGAATTTGGATTAGCCAGAGAGAGAAAAATGTTTGACAAAATGAATGCCGGTCTAGATCAGGGAAAGGAAAGATTCTTACAATTATTAGACACCTTAGCATAGGGACAACAATCAGCAGAGCAAAGAATACAAGAACAGAGTCAGAGATTGGAGCTTATGATGCAGATGATGGCTTGTCAAATGGGGTTGAATGCTAACATAGGTGGAGGAAATAATCAAAATGGTAATAATCAGAATGGTAATAATCAAAATGGGAATAATCAGGATGGGAAACATAATGGAGGTGAACAAGTTGGGAACAATTTCAGTCATGCACCCCAGCAAGCTAGGACAGTGAGTTCGAGGCCTATGATTCCCACATTTCCTCCTAGAGCTCTAGAGCAGCCTGTACCAGAGCCCCAGATTACTGATATAGAGGAATAGTTAAGGAGAGATTGGGAACCCGAAGGTCCAGATTTTACTACTACACTTACCTTTAGAGAGCGTATAGATGTATGGATGAAGCATATGCCACATGGACATGATAGGAACCAGAGCTATGAGCTACAAAAGAAAGTAGGGAAACTTCAGTTACCATATTATGATGGCTTGAGGAAATCTACAGCAAGAGCTTGGGTTCAAAAGCTTGACACATACTTACAATTGAACCTTATGCCTGAGGAAGAAGCTATTAAGTATGCAACAATTCACCTGGATGGGTTAGCACACAAGTGGTGGCATCATGGTATGGTCACTATGGGTCATGCACACATTACCTCATATGTGGATTTTACAGAGAGACTGATTGAACGCTTTGATAGGCCTAAGGATCATACTTTCCCTATGACAGGTGAAAACTTGTATGAGGAGTTTAACAGACATGCAGATTCGATACAGGGAGACTTCAGCACATCTTCAGGTAATGGTTTATCTGCATCATCTTCACAGGCAGAAGGGGTTTCAGATATTGTGCAGGTTGAGCCAGTTGCATCAGAAGGTGATATCATAGGCACACTGGATTGCATGATTGACATAGATAGTGATTCCAATATAGTTGGGCTAGATGAAGTTACAAAAGTTGAGGATACTGTCATGTTTGAGGATAGTACAGTTGATCAGAAAGTGAGCATTTAGGACTTTGCAAAAAATGAGTATCAATCACAGTTGGATGCTTCTTCACATGAGATAGAGGCTAGTAGCTCTTCACTTGGTTTGGCAAGCCAACTGAAGACAAGGGACAAGGATATTGTCACGACTTTATCTCATCATGACAAGATACATGGATTGATTAAGAATCACATTTGGATGATTCAACTGCAGGAGAGACAGAAAGGAGTCACAACAGGTTCTTCTTGTGACGACTTACAACAAATCAAGGAAGATGCAGTGAGGAAGGAGGAGAAGGAGGTTGACTGGATTTTTCATGAGCTTGAAGATACTCAAAATTCCTCAGTGTGTACTCGGTTGGCTCTCCAGGATTCTGAGAGACACGTGGACGAGCTTTGTCTTGAGGTGATTTCAATTTGAGAGTTAGCGCGTATAACAGGGACTCAGTTTTCTTTTATAGTGGAGTCACATGATGATGATATGAGTATGTCTAGCATTCACACTCTAGATTCAAAGATTATAGATAGGTGCGTGACGTCAGTTGGTATTGTTCACATTGCTCAGGTGAGAAGTTTACTTGAATTGCCAGCTGGTTTCCGTTCATGGATTAGATGTTGGGATCCTTATCTTAGTACTTGCGATCATTTTGACTAGAGATATCTATCATTCCTTGGTAGTAGTATCTATTGCACCATCATGGACTTGATTAGTAGTTTTCCAGGTGTAGTTCTCATCCATGTCAACAACTTGTTTGATGCTAGATTTAATTTTTACACACCTATGTTGGGCATTGTTCATATATCCAGTCGACCATTCTTGTTGAAATGGGTTGATGATCTCTTAGATATGATAGAGTCTATAGAAGAGTCCCAGGATCTGAGTATTATAGATGATATCTATTCTAAGGTTATTCTTTTGGATAGTGTACCAGGGATAGAGTATAGAAGTTTGACCAGTCGACATAAGTGTGAAAGCACAAACTTGTGTTACCATTTTTGATATTTGGAGGGGTTATGGCCGAAATAGTTTTGGCTGTAAAGGTTATAGCTAAACAAGTTTCGACCGTACATACATGGCAAGTTTCCCTGTCGACATGGCATGCAAGGTTACGACCGAAACACTTTCAGCCAAAACTATTTTGGCCGTAACCGCCATGTTTGAAATGCCTCAAAATATCATAGAAATAGACAAAAAATTGATTGACGATAATTTTACAAGCTTGGGGGTTTTGGCCGAAACCCTTTCGATCGAAATTGTTACAACCGAAATAGTTTCAGCTCGAACTACCTATGTGGCATCCTAAGTGGCAGCCACACAAGCAAAAATAAGAACTTCTGCAAACTTCTCACTTTGAAGGCCAATTTGACTGACTAAATTGAAGTTTTAAAAAAAAATTAAAATATAGTTTTGTAGGTCTCAGAGTCAAGATTATGATTATATAATTTTTTTAAAATTTTGATTACGGATAATATGTTATAATTTGAAAATAGTACAAGTAGGTATTTTAAGATTCAGGAAGATATCTATTCAAAAATAAGAAAAAAATAGTAACTCATGTTCAAAAATTATTATTTTTTAATGCTGCACTAGAGGAGAGAGTCTTCTTCAAGAATATGTAAAGTTTTTTAAAAAATATTTAGATTTGATGGAAAAAGTTTGACGGGAGAAAAAAATTGTCAATTTTTGATAACTTTGACTTTGACCAGTTATAACTTGAAAAATATTAGCCAAATTTCAATTTTTATTTTTTGGTGCACTAGGTATACATGTTGACTCTAACATATTCCAAAATCAGACCAAAATATGAAAATTTTCACATATTTGATTGACGGGAACAAAACTCTATATTTTCAGCATTTAAAAAAATTAAAAAATAGACTTTAAAAATTAAAAAATAGATAAAATTTTCACTCAATTTTTTTCAAAAAAACTAAAAACTTAAACATCATCTAATTTTAAAAATTTCATTAGTTTACATCATCTTCAAATTCTAAGCGCAAATGCCACTTTTATGTCATTAAAGTTGAAGACTTTAAATTCTGATATCACTTCTCCTTTATAAAAGGTGACACAGGTTTGTGCTTTTACCCATAATCATGTGTCTAGTCAGCTGACAGTTGGCGAGCGAGACATTTCTATCACTTGCAAGCATTTCGATGCTGCTTGTCAGTTGTTAGCAATTTATGGATGGGGTTCTCCTACTAGTGATGAGCAGGGAGGCAATTATCTTTCCTTGACAGAGATCCACTCTTTATGGGAGGCTATCTGGATTTTGAGACAAAATTATATTTAGTTGGTAGCCGACAAAGATTATCTTATGGAGTGGGGGAGTACAACATACGATGTATTATTGGCCAAGGAAGATGAGGTGAGTGAGCTTACTCAGTAGCTCGAGGTAACTTCTGAGATTCTTGAGAGTACATAGTTGGCTTTTGAGGAGTCACAGTTTCATTTGGCTAAGGTGACCATGGAGTTAGAGCGACTTCAGTCTTTACTAAATTTTGTACAATCATGGACTATGGTGTCTAGTGATCTGCGGATGTCCATGGTCGAGGTTGATAGAGGTAGTGGAGATGAGGATATATCTGTCCACGATACTACTATTGGCATATTTGGTCCATTTCCACTGGAGGCAGGTTCAACTGAGTTGGGTGCTACAGCTGAGCATTGTGATATGTTTGACTTGGAGGGCACAGAGACTAGTGATGTTGTTGTTGATTCTACACTCTTGGCTATATCATCCTCTGACTTAGCTGATGATCAGTCACAGTTGGTCATATCACGTCTGTAAGATGAGTCTTTGACTGAGATTGGTTCTTTTTACCGGCATTATACTAAAGGATATGTTCATTGGTTTGCTTTTGATCCATGTGTTGAGGAGTTGATGGCAGATAGGTTTGGACTGGGCTCTCATTTTTGCTATCTACCATGTAATGACTATTCACCATTAGTAGTGCATGGGTGTTATGGTTATGAGATAGTGGCTGGTAATCTGCAGAGTTGTGTTAATTGCAGCAGATGTACAGTGTGTGGATTCTCTATATTTGGTGCAGTTTCATGTGGGAGTGGTCACTATTGTAGTAGAGTTGGAGTTTACATTCCACATAACACGGTGGGTTGTGTGGATGGTGTTTATTATGTTCATAGTTTGGGTGATCTACTCTACTTGGGGTCTAATATTTTGAGAGTTTGTGCCTTATGGGTTCCTGACTATGGTAGTAGTGGATTTGAAGTTCAGCTGCACCATGATTCACAATTCATTTATGGATTCCTTTTGGTTAATTTTCACAGGTTGTTGTAGGAGCCTATGTTGACTGACAGCACTATAGTTCATGACTACATTTGAGATCCAAGTGGATTGATTGGGTTGTTGCTCGACCATTTCTTGGGGACAAGCAATTTTGAGAAGGGCATACTATAATGTCCCCTTTTTAGCATTCATAGCATGATGTTGTCATTAGCCTATTTCCCCATGGTCCCATAGGCTAACCAGGACATCAAAAGGGCTTAGAGGCCATTTGGCCTAGATAGTTTCAGTTGCAGGTCTTTCTGAGAGGTTTTGAGGCAACTTTGGGCATACTTACTATTTATAGTAAGTCATCTTGGGCATGGGTGGACACCCAGTGGCAGCGGTATGTCGATGGTAATTGTTTAAAATTGGCAAGAAGACTTGTTTATCATTGATAAGATTTGTTTTGCATTGATAAAGCTATTTTATAAAGTTAAATTTAAATATTTAACTTTATTAATACATAGACTATAGTTTGTGGGAAATATTTAAATTAAAAGAGTCCCTTTTATTTTATAACACATTGGAGACATACGTTACATAAAGGGAGTTATGTTTTATCCCACATTGAGAAAATGAAGGATGGAGCTCTTGTGAGAACACTATAAAAGAAATGGAAGAGCTTCTTTTAAGCATGGTTGGAAATATCAAAGAAATTGGAGAATTTTCTGGAGGTTATGTCTCAATAGTTTGAAGGACGAAATCCCTTCAAGCTGAAAATCTTAATGCCATTGAAAGATATGGTCTTGAGATTTAACAGGGTAGCAATCCAAAAAAATAGAAATGAAAAAGCAGTCCGAAAAAGCGGAACCAAAAAAGCAGGCAGAAAAAGTGGAATAGAAAAAGCAAGCAGAAAAAGCGGAAATGAAAAAGCAGGTGGAAAAAGTGGAATCGAAAAAGAAAGCGGAAAAAGAGGAACCAAAAAAGTAGGCCAAAAAAGTAGTTCGAAAAAGTAAAGCAGAAGGGGCAGCATTGAAGGAAAATTATTACAGCCATCTACAACCAGATTCCCTTGTTAGTATTGTTTTTTTTAGGGTATTATAAGTTTTAGCTATAAGTGTGCATTATACCAGAATTGTCATTTTGGTAATCCATGTAAATGCCAAAGTCTTGGCCATATTTCATGAACATTGTATTAGAAATTTGATTGCAATAAAAAATATAATAGTTGCTGGTGTCATTTAAGCAATTTAATCTCATTATTTATCAGCTAGATAGTTTGCATACCAACTATTTGCAAAAATGCCAGTTGGTTGTAGGTGTTCTTTTCTCATGCTTAGATCATAATATATGCACTGAATATTGTCAAAATTAGGAGCACACTCATGTTAGGTCATTGTGTAGTTCATTGTAATCTTCTATCACTAGATTCTCATTGATGAAAATTGGAAAAAAGTCATTTAAAGCAAGCTGAAATACTATATCAGTCATATGTCTCTTACATGTGAATTGTTTGACAAAATTCTTTGAGCCTTCAATCAACATCTTTGAGAGCAGATTTGAGGAGGGTTATTATAGTGGTATCAGAGCTTGCTTGCAAACTGTTTGATGAAATGTCAAACAATTGAAGCATAAAGATTTTTGGTGTTTGAAGAAGTTATAACTTGTTGGGGTCATTACATTGTTGTAAAAGGTGAATCTAATGATGAAGGAGATAAAATGACACTTATCTCTCATGTTAGAAAAAATGATACATGGATTATTGATAGTGGCTACTCACATCATATGAATAGAGACAAAAAAAATCTTGAGCACATGGAACATTATGATGGTGGTAGTGTAAGATTTGGAAATAATGAACCTTGTTGTAGAAAGGGAAAAGGGCGTATCTCATTAACTAATGAACCTAGATGTACAAGAATGCTTATTGGGTTGAAGGACTAAAGCATAATCTACTGAGTGTGGCATAGTTGAATAATATTGGATTCAAGGTAGAATTCATGAATGGGAAGGCCAAACTATTGGATGAAAAATGAAATCTAGTTGGATCTAACAAACAAATAAAAGGTAATCTATTCTATCTAGATGTTAGTGACAGTTCATGTTTTATTGCTCAAGTAGAAGAAAGCTGGTTATGGCACAAAAGATTATGTCATGTAAAATTTGATAACTTGGTAAAGATAAGAAAAAATAATAGAGTAAGACATATTCCTAGCTTGAGGAAACTTGATATGGATTTGTGCAAAAATTTCCAAATTGTTAAGATGGGAAAAACTAGTTTCAAAAACAAAAACTATCATTTTGAAGAAGTATTAGAGATTGTACATACAAACTTATGTGGACCTATTGGAATAGAAATTTATAGTGGAGATAAGTTTTTCATTCTTTTTGTTGATGATTATTCTAGAATGATGACTGTAATGTATCTAAAAGAAAAATATAAAGATTTTCAAAAAATTTAAGTGGTATTTGGGAAGAATAGAAAAGGAAACTAGAAAGAAGCTAAAATGTTTGATATTAGAAAGAGGTGGTGAATTCATTTCCAATGAGTTCAATGTATTTTTCATGGGAAAAGGAATTATGAGATAGGTATTAGCCTTGGTACACCTTAGCAGAATGGTATAGCTAAAAGAAGAAACAGATCTATCATGGATTGTACAAGAATGCTGATGATAGAAAAGAATGTTTCAATCAAATACTAGAAGGAAGCAATTAGTACTATATACATTGAACAGAGTATAGTTGAAGAAAGACTCAAATCAAACTCCTTATGAACTATGGTATGCCTACAAACCTAATGTAACTTACTTGAAAGTATTTGGTAGCAAATGTTATGTCTTGAAAGAATCTAGGAAAGGTAAATTTGATGTCAAAGGTGATGAAGGAATATTCCTAGGATACTCCCACCAAAGTAAAGCATATAAATGCTTGAATTTTTCTACTTATAAAATAATAGAAAATGCACATGTGAGAATTGATGAGTTTGTAGAAAAGGATGAAGAAGAGAGAAACAAAGAACCTGTGGATTACAAAAGATTTGTTTACTATGAATTTGATACTTTCCCAAATCTATCTAGAAGTTAGGAGGTCTCATCTCTCAAGTCACAAAAATCTCCAAAAGCTACCAAGTTGCAATCAATGCAATGTGAGTCATAGTTTGAAGAACCTGAGTCATAGTTAGAAGCTACTGAGATGTTGCTAGAGAAAACAGAGTCTGATGGACCCAAGACATAGATAGTGGGACCAAAGATTAATATAGAAATCATGAAGAAATTAGTAAAATAAACTCCAAATCCAAATTACTTGTGTTATAAACATATTTCATTGGCATCATGCACTTGATTAGATCATTGGAGACAAGTCAAATGGAATAATGACAAGAAACAAATTGAAAGGTACATGTTTGCTTGCTGAATTTGAACCTAGAAATGTTAAAGATGCTTTGAAAAATGAAAGTTGGATTGAAGAAATGAATGAGGAAATAGAACAAATAGAGAAGAATAAAACTTGGACTCTTGTTCCTAGATGGAAGGATAAAAATGTAATTGGCACAAAGTGGGTATTTAGAAATAAGCTAAATGAAGACGGAAAAGTTTTCAAAAACAAAGCAAGGTTAGATTGTACAGGTTATTCTCAAGAAGAAGGTATTGATTATGTTGAAACATTTTCTCCTATTGCAAGATTAGAAGGTGTTAGAACTTTACTAGCATATGCAGCTCATAAAGGATTTAAAGGTTATCAAATGGATATGTAAAATCTACATTCTTGAAAGGAATTCTTGATGAGGAAGTCTACATAGAACAACCTAAAGGTTTTGTTGATCCCAACAAAAGAGGTATGGTCTACAAATTACACAAAGCATTATATGGTCTCAAGAAAGCTTCCAGAGTTTGGTATGAAAGACTTCATAACTACTTGATAAAGATTAGTTTTCAAAGAACAAATGATAACAACAGTCTGTGTATCAAAGAAGGACTAGACAAGAAGATTGTATTGACAAAAATATTTGTGGATGACACTTTATTTATAGGAAATGATGACTTTTGCAAGACATTTTTAGAAAAAATGAGTAAAGAATTTGAGATATCTATGTTTGAAGAGATAAAATTCTTTTTTGGATTGCAGATCCAATGGAAGAAAGATGGTATTTACTTTACTCAATCTAAATATATCAAGGAGATACTAAAGAAATTTGAAATGGAAGACTCAAGACCAGTTGGAACTCCTATTTCTATCAGACATAAGCTTTCCAAAACTGATGATTCCAAGGAGATAGATCAAACCACATATAAATCAATGATTGGAAAATTGTAGTATGTAGTGCATACATGGCCTAATATTGCATTAGTAGTCAGTATGGTGGCAAGATTCTCAGCAAATCCCAAATAAAATTACATGATGGAAATTAAAAGAATCATGAGATATATGAAAGGTACTGAAGACTATGGTTTATGGTACAAAAAAGGAAGCAATTTAGATGTAAAAGTATTCACAGATGTTGATTGGGAAGGAAGTATTGATGACAAAAAGAGCACCAATGGTAGAGCATTCTTTCTTGATAAAAGACTACTGTCTTGGACAAGAAAGAAACATAATTGTATTTCTTAGTTCATAATAGAGGCAAAATATGTGGTCATAATAGTTAATTGTTCTAATATTGTTTGGTTCATACAACTGTTTGCAGGTATGAAGATAGAGATCAAGGATCTAGTGGTTATATACTATGATAAAACTAGTGCAATTAATATATAAAAGAATCCAGTGATGCATACCAAAACAAAACACATTGCTATAAAATATTATTTTTTGAGAGAATTGGTACAAGATAAAGAGGTAAGATTGGAATATGTGAATACTAAAAAATAAATTGTAGACATATTCACTAAACCATTACCTACAGATGAATTTATGCATCTAAGAGGTAAGTTATGGGTCATTCCACTATCTGAAGCTCACTAAATGAAGCTTAGTGATGCATCAACTAGAGCCTGTTGAAGATCAATCAATTGATGCAGTAATGACAAGGGCATATTTCAAATGAATCAGTACATGAGGTACATTGATATTCACTAAATATTGTCTTTGGCACGAGATGTAAAAGAGGGAGAGTTTGGCTTTTAAATAAAAAGAAATTTTAGGAAATTTTGTTTGGCGATGTCAAAGAGGAAGAACTTGATTTGATATCAAAGATTGAGAGTTTTCTATGAGAAGAAGATGTTGTGGGCAAAGTTTTGCTAACAAATGGAGAAACTAAAGGTAGAGGGAGTTCACACTAATAGAGGGAGTTGAGTTCTTATAGAGGAGAATTAGAATGAAACTAAGGATATGTTTCTTACTTTATTCTTGCTTTGAAAATTTCATTGCATTATGACATGTTGTGTTGCCATCAATGCCAAAGAGGAAGATTGTTGGAAACAGTTGATTAATTGTATATTGTCTTTGATGTTACACAAAATGTCATATCATTTCTAGTCATTGTATGCTGAGCTCACTCATTAATTGAAGATAATTTCATGAGTCTTTTGAGCATTCTAGAGTTTTCCTAGTTCAGAAGATAGTGTCTACCAAGTTCACTCAAGTGACAAAGTAAAGCTTGTAGAAGTTGAGGGCTAACTGAGCTCACTCAATTAATGAAGGAAATGTTGGATGGAACTAGTCTTAACTAAGCTCACTCAGTTACCAAAGGAACTTCATGAATATGTAGTTTCAACCAAGTTCACTCGGTTAACACAGGAAAATCTATTTGAGTTAGTATCTACCAAGTAGGGTCGGCTAACAAAGGATTTTCTTGTTTTGGCATATTGAGTTCAATTAAATTATCTATTGGTTCTAAATGATTGAGAAGATGAATATTAATTATTCTAAGTTGTATTCAAGCCAACTTGAAAATGTGTAAGATATAAATATAAGGTCAAGTTGAGGATTGAATGTGTGAAACATAATTGAAGATTTGATGATGCTTAGAGGAAGTGAATTAGAAGGATAAGCATAATATCCTTTTTGAGATGCAAAGATACATTCGATCAAGAAGGATCAAGTATACAAGCTAGAATTGAGATTTTTAATCAACAATTTAGTTGCATCAAAAATTAGGTCATCTCATTCTTAATCTCTAACCATTGTAGTAGTGATCTAAATCTCTTAACAAAGATGGCTTAACATCTATTTGTAAATCCTCTAACAAGGTGGCATTTCTATTAAATTATCCAAAGTCCTTTAACAAGGCCACTCCTAATAGGATGATTTAATCCTCTAATAGGATCACACCTAATAGTGTGTTTTGTATCCTTTAACAAGGTTGGCTCCTAATAGGGATTACTTCAGAAGAGTGAAAATCAGTAACTAGTTGCAATTGGTGGTTTTTCCCAAATTGGGTTTCCACATTAAAATCTTATGTTCATGCTATTTTTTTTATGTGTTTGAAACTATGTTAAAGTAATATCAATTATAGATAATATCTTAAGATTGTCATGTTAAGCATTTTCTGAGCTATTTTAGTGTTTATTGAGTAACAACATTTTTTCTTGTGTGTTTACTAAGTTACAATAGAGTATATTTTTATTTATATTGACATCTAAGGGATCTAAGATTTATTTTTGTGGTAACTAATTTACTCCTCCCCTCTCAGTTACTCCTCTTATATTTTCAATAGTTAAATATTGGTGGAGCCTTTCAAAACCCCTTATTTTTTACCCAACTTGGTGGTGGTTCAAAACTTTTTTATCTTTTGGTAGATTTATTAAAGGTTGAGGGAGGGTTTCTAAACCCTATGTAATTATGAAGGATTTTCCCTTATATGTGTATTGTGTTTCTATCATGTTATCACATATTAAGTTGTTAATGGTTTTCTAAGCTTTGGGTTATTTTTTATGATGCACTTCTTTCATTGATTCTCTTCTTTTGGGTTCTAGATCCCTTAGTAATCAACTAGTTGAGGGTTTTGGGTCTCTTCAAAGTCCATTTTTGCATCAATAAAAAATAACTATTATTAATGACACGTTTTTTTCCATTAGGGATGGTGGGATGTATGTTTTTTAAGGAATCTATCAAGAAATTTGAAATCTCAATTGAAACTTGTTCCTCCTTTGATCACTCCTTTTGTTGATCAATTTTTAGAATTTTTTATTTTATTTTTGATCATATTGGTATGCCTTTGGAAGTTGTTCCATTATAATTATTTTCCTCCTCTATTACTGATTTTTAATTAGTTTGTGGATGTAAATTTTTTGGATGATATAAGTATGAAAAATGATGATTCCATATTCAACTTGGTTATGTCTAATGTTAGCACTAGTTATTGTGTTGATAATTCTAGAGTGTAATTAGGTTCTGATTTCCATTATGTTTTTGATGTTTTGTATGTTTCTATTATGAATAGATAATTTGTGGTGTTGTCTTTTGGCTTTTGTATAGTTTCATGTTAGCTAGTAAGATGTTCTTTATCCATTTTTTTTCATCTAACCCTTTACCTTTTTGCATCAAGTTTATTTGACAAGGGTTTGGGAGTTGTGAAATTGAGTTCTTCATCTTGACCTATGTTTTGATTTAGGCTTACACACTTTATTACTATATTTTTAATTCAAAATTATACATTTAGTGACTGCACTCACTTTTTACACATAAAAAAATGCCAATAAAATTAAAATTCAATTATTTAACACTATATAGTAGTGAAATGGAAGCACTCAAATAGGGAAAAGTTCTCAAGTTTACGTGCTAAAATATTAAATATGTATGTGGAAAGGAGGAGGATTTTCAAGCACAATCCATTTAAAATTTGAATTAGACTAGCAAGACCCAAAAAGAGGAAGGGGTGCCAAAATGAATTTGCATAACTAAAAGGAATATGATGCAAATAAATGTTCTTTTTCCATGTGCAATATGTGTGAATGTAAATGCAAAATTGAACTAATTGATTAAGATGTGAAATATAAATTTAGATGCAAGATATATGCAAAAAATCCAACTTAAATATCAAAGTATGCTAAAAGTATAAATTGAAATGAAAGATAGAAGAATTACCTTGAAATATGTAGGGAAAGGTATATTATTTCTCTAAAAAGTATAGATCTAAGCATTATTGTAAAATCCCATCTACGGATCCCTTAATGGAATAGAAATCTTAGAAACTATTTTTCCTATCAGGGTCTTTCGAACATGTCAAGTTGGAGGAGAAATCTTCAAAAATCATTCCACAATGTCACCATCTTCCTATGGCCCTATAACTAGGTTGACTTTGGATTTTTTTGAAATCTTTTAGGGAGTTTTTCCTAGATCTGCAACCAAAAATTTTCTATATTATTATTGTGGAAAGTAAATTTGGATTTTTTTTTGGTTTGATGAGGGCTTGCCTTTTTCAAGCCCTATATTGAGGAATCAAACTTGAATTGAAATGTAAATGTATGTCAAGAAAGGAAAGACAAATGAAGGAATTCTACATGCTTGAAAAACCCTTGCCAATAAGGATTTTTTCTTGTCATATGTTGTAGATGTTGAATTCAATATGTAGAAAGTAGGATATCTCTACAATTACAATAGATCTACCAAAACCACATCATGGAGCCAAAGACCTAAATGTGCATCAATGAGGAAGATGATGAATGCCTCAATATAGATCTCCTCCCTTGATGGTAAAAAATGTGAGATTTTGAAGAGAAAATGCTGATAAAAGATCCTTGAATGTTTGATGAAAACTTCCTTTCTTGAATGCTTGAATGACTTGAGCTCTTGAATTTATTCATGTCTTGTCTTCTCATATAATGTGGATGTCAAAAATAAGATCCAAATCCTCCTTATATACTATTTTTTTAGAATGAAAATAATATAAGATGATTGAGAAATAAAATTAAATGGTTGGCAATCACAAGGAATTTTGGGCTACATGCTCCCAAATCCATATAGAGGAGGTTGACCTAAGCTTGACATTTTCCAAAAAAAGTTGACCAAGTTGTGTTTCTCCTGAGGAAGGGCTTAGGGAGAGCTATATAAGACCTAGGAGGAGGTGCAAATGGAATTAGAAGAATTAGAAAGAAATGGGGGAAATGAAAAATTGAACAAAGATTCATCTATGGTTCAAGAGGTCTCTATGGGATAGGTGCTAAAAGTTCTTAAATCATAGGTGCTTCCATTTTAAGATGATATAACTAACCCCCACTTTAGCAGGAGTGTGAGTTGCCTCAAACTCATGGTAAAGTACATCAAAGGAAGGCACTCTTATCATGATTAAGAAGATGTAAAAGTATTAAGCCACCAAGAGACTTGAGTCTTCATCATATCCAAAATCATAATAAGAGAGATATTTCTATAAGAAAGTGTGATTAACTTTCCTAGTAAGGTTTTTTTTTCCTTATGGTGAACTGCATAAGAAAATAGTGGGAATGTTGTACTAAGGGATGGTGTTAAATGTTCTAGCAATTGTGTGTGGCATGCTAGTCAATCCAACAAAGAGATCCATCTTCAAGGGAGATCCTTTCCACAAAAAGAGGAACAAAAAATGGACCAAGGTATAAGGATATATTTTTCCTTAAGGGAGAGAAAACAAGACCATACTTCTAAGGCTATCAATAGTCCATAAAAGAATGAAAAGAAAGGACCAGGCTTGTCAAACTATCAATAGTCTAGAGAGAGGTCCAAAGAAAATAAATAAAAACCAAGCCTCCATGAACTATTAGTAGTTCAAAAGAAATAAAACTACCACAATACATGTGTCCATAGTGAGCATAGTGCATGGCCCAAAATTTTTGTGTCAATTTAGATTAAGCTACTAATGGTAGGATTGATAGATGCAATAGTAGGCATAGATATATCGTATGTGTTAGGAAAATTATAGGAAGTTTAAGGAAGATGCATAAATGTTGGTGAAGGATTGGAAGGAATATAAAGAGGTTTTGAATATATGAAAGAAACCACATTTTATAAAGGTAATGAAGAAGATATGAAAATAGGAGCACTCGGCTAGGAAGACCATTAATTAGAGGAGTGGGTACTTGTGTATAATTCATCATGAGAGGTGGTGCATATGTAGGAACATGAGGAAGGGTAGAGGGAATATGAATGCAAGGTTCAATAGTTGTGGAAGGAGGAGTATATCCCAACTCTTGAGTAGATTCTATCAAAGGCTTAGCATGAGTATTAATAAGGTAAAATATGCTAAATAACATAGAGATGTTATTTTCATCATGAGTGATAAGCTTCTTAATAGCCTCAATAGTAGAAACTCTATCATGGTTTTGATATTCATGTACAAGGAAATTTTCAAATTTATCAAGGTCATGATAGAGGGTATCAACTTGGGAAGTGGTACTCTTAAGGCTTCATCTTCATCATGGGAAGAATGAGAAGAGTTATGGTCCATGATAGGATTGAAATATCAAGGAAAGGTGTTGGTATCATCATGAGTCCTATGAGGAAAAGAGAAATCATGATCATAGGAATCCATGAGTCTACTGCTTCTCCAAATGGGAATTCTATAGGTTAGACTTAATGTAATTAAGTTTGTAAAAGGAGAGTTCATAAAAGAAAACTCTAATGAAATAAAACCACAAAAATATAAGAAAGAGCATGAAAAAAAAAAATTTAGCCACAAAAAAAATATTGTTGATTCTAACTCTAAAACCATAAAGAAGGGAGCACAACTTGGGATCACAAAAAGAAGGTAAACACCTACTGAAAAGAAGGAAATAATGAAAATCAAAGGATCTGACACCAAAATCCATAAGGAGGGGGATGTAATACCCCAAAATTGGAACATTGGCATTCTGAACCAATTTTGGTGCATCAATCTTACAACATCTATTTGTTGATCAATTAAGTCCTATTGTACCAAGCATTTCTGATTCTTATCATCTTTACTCAACCTAAGTGTTAAATGAAGAAAATCCCTACTTTGTATTAATCACATACTTTATTTAATTCCTAAATATTGAATGAAACTAATTATTTAATTAATTAGAATATCTTATTATGATGTCATGTTTGAATGGATCAATAATCTTTCCTAATTAATCTCATATGAAAAAGGAATTAAAAATATTGATTTAATCAAATATGCTCATCATAATTGTTGAAACTAATTATTTGATTAATTAGAAATATAATTATGGGCACATATTTGAATGGATCAATGTTATCTCCTATTTCATCTCATTCAACTCCATTAAAATTGGACGACTTAATCTCACATTCAATCTAAACCATACACTTGGTTTAATCTTGACCATTGATCAGATCTAAGATTCTATAAAAAGAGACCCCGACCTCTTGTTTTGGAAGGATGCAAGTGAAGAGTATCAAACTACTGGTGGATTGATTACTCAAGAATCTTGTATTCAAATTTCTATTTCTTTTACATGCTCATCATCTAGATTACAATGCACTCATTTAGCTTAAGTTTCCTTTCATTGTTCTTAGATTAATTTGAAAATCATTTAGATTAATCCATATCTTTGCATACAAAAACATCAAAAACATATAATATTAGATTGCATTTGTATTCATCCAAATCCTTTGTACTAGTTTGGTCTGGTTATTGAACTCTCAACTCCTAGAGTATATAGTAAAACCCTGTCTAGTTAGAAGACAATAGATCACCTTGTGTAAACATGTTAGATGAATAATCTCATATTAATTCCAGGATGTTACTAATAAAAAATGATCATGTTGAAGTGTGTGGTTGAATTAGAGGCCCATATTTAATAGCCACATTTCTAGCACCTATCGTGGGGCAAAAAAATTAAAATTTTGGCCTCATTTTTATTCATTTTTGACATTCTAGATTTTTGTCTATATAAAACGATGAATCCTCATGTGCCAAAACATTTTCTCATATGAGAAACCTATAATTTCACACCAATCTCTATACTTCCTCATGTGGGGGATCATATGCTCACATGGTGAAAGAACTTTCTTGCGTGGCACAAAGAAAATCCTCATACAGTATGTTGCAAAGTCTCATGTGAAAAATGATAGCAAAGTATGGAAAAATTGCATTTTAAAGTTTGTCAGTCCTAATTTTTTTGTCTAACCTCTATTTCTAAGGCATCTTTTTAATGATTTCTTATTTTTGAAGATTCTTAATAGTGGTTTACAGGAAGATTGTTGAAGATACCTTGAAATAAACATACAAATAATACTGATGGTTTGATTGTATGATGTTTTGTCAAAGATCCTCTTGTCAAAGAACAAATTCAAACCTAGTCAAGAAATGTGTCTATTCTAATGGTTTTTAATACACAGTTTAATAGGGCTTGCAAACTTTGTAGGGCTATAGGCAAACAAATAGGGGAGTATGCTCTTTTCTACTTGGAAGTGATGTCTAAGAGTAAATTAGAAACCTAAACACCTTTGGAAGATAGTACCTAAGGGAGGCATGAAAGGAAGTGGTTCTCCCAAGAAAATATTTTTATGAAGATATGATGCTCTTTTCCTTTTAGGAAAATCAAAATCTTGGAAAAAGACAAGTTAGGATTGATAAGCCAGCTCGGTCATGAATATGTTCTACATGTTTGGGTAAGGTGAGGAGGTAGAGGATTATGCTCTTTTCCTTTGGAAAAATAAGAAAATTAGACCCTTGAATCTAAGCCATAGTCCAAGTCAACCTTTAGAGGGCTTGTCTGAGTCATCCAACCTCTAGCAATGACCTAAGTGAGCACGTACCTAATGCCAGTGATTCCACCTCACTATAATAAAACAGCTTTATAGAGTTAAAAACTCCAAAGAAATGTTAATTTATTCTTATTTATTATAACATCACATATCAAGAGGGGCCTTTATCTATTGCACTAGTCAGTGATGCCTATAGTCTTGCTAGTTAAGTGTGTGCACTTTTAGGTGTCAGTGTGGGTTGTCAGCCTTAACCTCATTCACAAGGCCATCAGGGCTTAATGTGAAAGAAATCCTATTAAAAACCTTGTATTTAGTTGCTACCTAGTTCACCTCCAAACAGGGCATAATATTTATGCAAGAAGGGAGAAGAATGTCTCATGTAAATCCTCACCATAGGCATGTAACTAGATATTGGAAGGTGGTATATGCCCTTGACCCCTGCCGCAAGGGTGCTCATTAAGCATAGATGTTATTGAGTCCTTGGAATACACCCAAAAAAAAGCACCCTCTAGTGGAGTGACATGACTGTGTAAAGTGAACATGTGCATATAAGTTGTGAGACAAAGGTTTGTTACCTCTACTATTTTTGGTTATGGGGATAAAAGAGTATCTTTTTTGAGTCTACAAATTGTCAAAAATGTCCAAACAAAAAAAGGCCAAGACTCCCCATCCCTCTGAGTTACTTTGTCCTTGGTTGGATTATTTATGACTATTTCTTGCATCCCCTTGTTTGAAAATAAACTTTCTACTTGCCAAAAAAATCCAAAATGGTGTCAAATATGAAAACTATAAGAATTTTCCTTAGGGAAAAATAACACCAAGATCAAGAAGCTCAAACACTAGCACAATATGGACCAATAATGGCTGATCAAAATAAAAATAATGAGAATATCATATGTATACATACACACTAGAAGTGCCTAAATATAAAGGCATCTAGAATGACTAGGAGTCAGCAAAGAGATAAGCCTCACAACTAAGCACATGTCCAACAAGAGTGGATTTTCCTCCATTGAGCATAGAAGTTAGTGCGATGATGAGAGGATAAGAATACCTGGTGTATCTCATAAAGAGATGTTGTAGACACCATGTGCTTAATTATAGTGAAAACAACTATGTTTTCTACATGACAACTCAGATGATTATGCAAACTCCTATGTTGTCAACAAGACAACTCATCTAATTATGCATACTTCTAGGTGTCTATATGATAAATAATAAAATAATACATTTAACCTAAGTAAAATTAAGTAAAGTGTAATAATAATTAATTATTTACACTGAAAACCCCCCCTTAAGTGCAACTTAGGGGAATGCACTTAAGCTCACAAAAACTATGATGAAAATGCATGCTGGCACTTGGCTACTAGGCCATGTTAGGTACCCATGTAAAAATGCAATGCTCTATATATAATGCAATGCGATGCGATGCAATCTCTTTGAAAATGGAGAAAGAGGGAAAACCTCATGGGAAAAATCCTCCCCCAAAAAGAGAGATAAGTACAATACAGAAGATGAGAGAGAAAAGACCTTATCAAGGAAAAGATCCCTCTCATAAGAGAGAAGAGAGAAGTCAAAGGACTACCTTTCTAAAATATCTAGTACCCCCAAGAGATCTCACAAATGAAGATAGTTGACCTCGGTGAAGGGTTTGGTGAAGATATCTACAACTTGCTTCGTTGTAGGACAATACTACAATACAATGACCTGCTCATGTATCAACTCTCTTATGTAGTGAATATGAATCTCAATGTGTTTTGTCCACTGATGTTGAACTAGATATTTTGAGATCTCAATAGAACTTTGATTATCATAGTGAATGACTGTGGGTTTAGGTATGTCAAATCTAAACTACTTCAGAATATGTTGTAACAAAATAGCTTTTGTAGTCGCAATGATAGTTCCTCGATACCTAGCCTTAGTTGAAGAAAGAGAAATAGTATTTTTCTTCTTACTCTACCAACAAATGGGACCAGAACCAAGGTAAAACATGTAACCTAAAGTAGACTTGTGAGAATCAAGATCCCCTACATAGTTTGAGTCTATATATCTAACAAACTAAAGTTCAATACCTACTGCGTAGTGTATCCCATGTGTATGTGTACCCTTTATGTAGTGTAAGATAAATTTGGTGGCCTTCCAATGAAGCTCATGTGGCTCTTACATGAAGCAAGAAACCATGCCAACTGCAAAATCTATGTTAGGGCATGTATGTGTCAAGTAGATGATACTCCCAACCAACTATCTATACAATGTAGCCTCAACAAGTGGAGTGGAACACTGAGCCTCTAACTTAACACTTGAAAGAAAGGGAGTAGGTGTAGGCTTGCAGCCACTCATGCAAAATTGAGAAAGTAAATTAAGAGCATACTTGGTTTGTGAAAGTGATCCCAGATGAAGACTATGTGATCTCAATACCAAGGAAATAATAAAGTAAACCCAAATCTACCAAACAAAATTTATCCTACAAAGAAGTCTTGACATTGGCAATGATGGATGAAGTACTTCATGTAATGATCAAGTCATCTACATAAAACATGAGTATCAAGTGTGAGTCATCCCTCTAAATAATGTAGACATTCAAATTTGAATGACACCTGGTTAATCTTGCTGAGAGTAGGAAGGAATCCATCTTGGCATATCAAGCTTGAGAAGCCTACTTAAGACCATAGATAGACTTCTTCAACTTGCAATCCAAAGTAGTATCCTGAATGAAATCCTATGGCTGCTCCATATAAATTTCCTTAAGAAGAATACCATTCAAGAATGCATTCTTCACACCCATCTGATGAACAACCCAACCATGAGCTACAATAATAGCTAATGTCAAACAAATGGAGTTCATCTTATCTACCAGTGCAAAGGTCTTAGTATAGTCAATACCAAGAATCTGTGTTAAACCTTTGGCAATAAGTCTAGCCTTATGTTTATCCACACTTCCATTTGCTGCAAACTTGGTCTAATAGATCCACTTACACCAAACCAACTTTCTTCCCTTAGGAAGAGGAACTAAGTCCCAAGTGTTATTTTTTGTTAAAGATTTTTATTCTTCCTCCATGGCCTTGTCCCATTTAGGAATCCTTGATGCTTCCTTAAATGACTATGGATAAAAAGAAGTGGTAATATAAGCATGTGAAAATGATTTGTGTTGTGACATTTGCCTCGTAGCATCTAAAGGATTCCCCACAAATGAACCTGCTAAATCAAGTATTTGTTGTGCTCAATGAGGTCTAGAGGAAAAAGAAGAGGGAATATCCTCAATCATTTGTGGACCCTACGAAGATGGTTTCTTGGGAGTCAAAGTTGAAGGAATATCATGTTCCAAGTCACTATCATCACTATCATCACATTCCATGATGGAGGAAGGAGGACTTGAAATAGCCAAACTTGGACAAGTTTCTTCAAAGTGAACGCTCCTCTCAAAGAACATTTCATGTGTGTTTGGATCCATGAGTTTATATATATACAACAAATATACAAGGTTTTCTTTGAGGTTCCAATGCCTTTCATCTTTGTGGAGGTATCCTTGCCCATGCTAGACAACCAAAAACTTTAAAGTGTTTTACACTTGGTTTTCTTCCACACCAAGCCTCAAAAGGTGTGATTCCATCTAAGGCCTTATCAGGACTTCTGTTTTAGATGTAATTGGCACAACACATGGCTTCTGCCCAAAAAACTAAGCCTTTGAAGTTGCAAAAATTGGGATTTGTGATTTACAAAAAAATTTAGGAATAGAAATCTTAAACATCCTAGACCAATCTGTAGATCATAGAATTTTACCCCAAAACAAAAAAATTTCTGGGCAAAAGGAATCCATATGAGGGAGATATTGTTGTTTGAAAATCACCTCTACAATTATTTTTCCTGAATTTCCATTGTCACACCTCCAAAAATCAATTAACTCTAGATTTCACCTCAAATGTCTGATTTTGATGAAACAAAAGTTAATTTGGGGGTTTTTTGACCTTCTGAATATGATGCCAATATCTATTTTTCACTAGCAAGCTCCAACCTTATCCTACAAAAAAAATCTCTCCTACTAGCCTAAAAGGCCATTTTTCTTGTAGAATTTCAAAAATAAAATGTAAATCCAAAAAGAAAAAATGTAGAGATGCAAAAATATTTAGATCTAAAAAATTAATTGCATAGATCTAATGAGATCATACCAATTTTGCAAATTGGGCCTTTGGGTTCCGGTTAGCAAAAAAAATTTTCCTTAGATTTGGCTATGGCCTAGGGTAGGAAAATGTATAGTTAAAATTCCCTAAATCAATCAGATGCAATGGTGAGGTCCACTTTGACTCTAGACACTTCCAATAACTGTAGATACTCTAGATTTGAATCGTGCTCCTTTGAGAGGTGAAGCAAAAATAGTCTCCAATGGCTATATGAAGAGAACTCTTATTGCTCTGATACCATGTAAGAATTTTCCTTAGGGAAAAATAACACTAAGATCAAGAAGCTTAAACATTAGCATAATATGGACCAATAATGGTTGATTAGAATAACATTAATGAGAATATCATGTGTTTACATACACACTAAAAGTGTGTATATATAAAGACATCTAAAATGACTAAGAGTCATCAAAGTGATAAGCCTCACAACTAAGCACATGTCCACCAAGAGTGGATTATCCTCCATTGAGCATAGAAGTTAGTGCAATGATGAGAGGACACAAATACCAAGGTGTATCTCATAAAGAGATGTTGTAGACACCATGTGCTTAATTAGAGTGTGAACAATTGTGTTATCTACATCACAACTCAAATGATTATGCAAACTCATGTGTTGTCAACAAGACAACTCATCTAATTATGCATACTTCTAGGTGTCTATATGATCAATAATAAAATAATGCATTTAATCTAAGTAAACTTAAGTAAAGTGTAACAATAAATAATTATTTAGACTAACAAAAATGATTTCCATATATGTCTGAAAACTACAAACATTATTGGTACTCTATCTAGAACTATCAAAACTTATCAAAATCTATTCAAATTCAGTTAAACAGGTTAGTCCGTCCTTTATTCACCTTCATTTTTGAACAATTTCATGTAATTCATGACCTATAGGTCTGTTAATCTGTGTTTCCTCATGCAATCCTCTATACTTCCTCACACATGAGGCTAAGTTTACTTGTGTGAGCATCTACTAAAACATTGCCAACTAGTAGAAATTTGGTCAAAACATTGCTATACCTAACAACCTATCATTTCTTCGCATGGTTCAATACAAAAATTCATGTGAGAAAAAACCCTAGAAATTGTTGCTCTATTTCCTCACATGACTCTGCATACTTCCTTGCATAGTTCTTCTAAAATCTTCACCTTAGATTTGGTTATAAAATTGTCAAAAATTGTTCAAATTGATCTATCAAAGGTCTTTACTTTCCTAGTTCACAACATTTACTCACCTCAGAGGCATTTTTGCATGTGATTCTATCAAGAATTATCTAAAAATAGTGAGCTATTCTGAGCTCCCTTGTCAAATCTTGATCTAAATCTAGTCTTTTTCTGAAAACATTAAGTCATTCCTCTATATGTAGTAGTCTAAAACTTAAAAATCTTGCTTAAGTTGATCACTTGTGATCCACACATGAATTGGTCTCATTACTTTGTTGTCTTATTTACTCTATTGTGTTTGTCATATCTTATTTCGTGATAGTCAAAACTCTTCTAACTATTTGTACCTAGGTGTACAACATGTTTATTTATTACTTATTTTGAGACAATATTCTAGTGTGATCCTTGCTCAAATTTTTTCATAAGTCATTATCTATGACTATTGCAACTAGGAGTTTAAATGTGTTTCCTCCCCATAGACCAAGATAAGGTAGAAATTGTGGTAGAGGTCATTCCCACTTACACCTACAGTTTGAGTACAATGAAGGTCCTCATGATCTCTTTCACTTGTTGGTCCAACTAGTGCTCGACAAGTTTTTTTCATAAACTTACAATAGGTTAGGAATTTGTCATTCCAAGAACATCCAGAAATTGACAAGACACCTATGTATTTAAACATAATAGTTGGACTTCTATTTGAAACACCTATACAACCTAAACAAACAAAATACTTTTACAGCCCTAGAATGGGAGAACAAGATCAAGAAGCAGGTGAAAACAACATAGGAGAGCACATAGAGAGGACTTCCAAAGAATCAAAAGGCTCAAGGATCCTTACACCTATACAAATGATTATGGGGATACTGAATATATACCCCTAGAAGACATAGAGAAATGTAGTAAAGATAAAAACTTCCATAAAATGATAGAAATGTTGCTCAATGATGAAAAAGAGAAATATTTTGTCAAACTTGCTCAAGAAAGAGAAAAACCACCTAAATATTTCAATGTTGAAACAATTTTCATACAAGAAGAGGAATCTGAAACCTCCAAGTTACAAAAACAACTCTAGACCATGCAAGCGCAATTGGCCCAAATGTTGAGAGATAAAGATAAATAGGCTAAACAATACACATTAGACATTATTTGTCTATTTCCTTTTGAAAATTATTTGTACATATCTCCTTTTCCTAGAGGATTTGAGGTACCCAAATATGACAACTACTTAGGAACATTTGATCCCCAAGATTACTTGAGGGAGTTTGGTTCTTTGTCCATGGAATTCATGCACAATCAAACATATGTTATATGTTTATTTCCATGGGGTCTAGGTGATCAATCCATGGAATGGTTTTCACATTTACCTACTAAAATTAAAACATTTGATGAGATTTATATTATGCTCATTTAGTTGTACTCACACAATATCCAACATCTAGTAAATATTAGAGATATTTACAACCTTAAACAAAGAGTTGGAGAACCTTTTCTAACATTTCTCCACATATGGAGACAATCGTATACCAAATACTCATGTAAAATCCTCGAAACTAAAAAAATTAATATCTTTATGGATAATTTTTTACCTAATTTTTGGTACAAAATACAACTTCAAGATCCACATACCTTTGAAGACATGATTGCACAAGGTATCTAAATAGAGGATTTCATGGTAAAGAAAGATTAATTAACCCTTCAAAAAGACATAAAACAAGGGTCTACCTCTAACAAAGACAAATCCAAGTATGTTAACAAAAACTAAGAGGTAGTACATGATGGATTGGTGGATAATATCACTCCCAAACCTTCTAAGGTGGCTTCTAATCTCATGGATAACATGCATACATCTAAAGCCACTAAAAAATCTATTCCAAATAACAAGACATTTGGAAACAAAACAAGGAACTCATCTCGGGTTTCTCAACCCAAATGTGAACACACCTCTAGGTGAACCTCTCAATCTAGTCTGTAAAACTTTATTTCAAAATTATATTATTACCCCACTAGATAATTCTCATCATTATGATCCATCACCATGACCAACATGGTGGAATGAGAATGCATATTGTAAATACCATCAAAATAAGGGTCACAAGACAAACAACTATATTAATCTATGACATAAGGTTCAACACCTTATTGACAATGGTTAAATAGTTGTGGGTGGACATAACAAGATTTTGGAACACAAAGCTTTTAAGGAACCATTTTGACATTATGGAAAGGGAGAAAGTTCTAAACAAAATAACAATAACAAGGTCAATTATACATATACCAATGATGATGACATAATAAACATAGTTGAACCTTTGGACTTTGAACATTATGATGTTATTGTAATTAAAGAAAATAATGACAATATGAAACCTAAGACTCCATTTGTATTAAGAGGTGCTACATTTGTTACATCAAATCACAAATAGTCACAATTTTGTGTCAATGCTATTACACATTCTCATTCCAACATTATACTTAATGACCCTACATCTTTGGCTCCCAAGGTAGATCAACATAAAGACAAACCTATTAATGGTCCATCTAACAATAATACAAAAATTACAACATCTTCCACAACTAAAAACTATAGTATCCTTGAATAATTGCAATGGACAAATGCTCAAATAACAATCTTTGAACTACTTAAAATCTTTCCTACTCATAGGAAGACTCTTGAAAAATCCCTCACTGGGGTAATCATACCTAAAGATCTTGATCTTGACAAGTTTCACTTTATGGTAGGTTACTTGACCTCACCTCATTATTTGTGTTGTTCTAAAGAGGATGATAATTCTTTGAGTCATCCTCATAATCAATCATTGCATATTGAAGTCATGATACATCATAAATGTGTTCACCACATTCTTATAGACAATGGAGATGGTATTAACATATGTTCTACTACTTTGATCAAACAATTAGGTTATGTTGAAGAATCTATTGATCATTTTCATAAAATAACCATCAAAGTATATGTTGAATTAGAACACAAATCCCTAGGTCTTATTATGTATCCTCTTCAAGTTGGTCCTATAGAAAGATATGTTACCTATCATTTCCTTGATATTCCTTTACTATACAAAATATTGTTAGGAAGACCATGGATTCATGAAATGCAAGCAATACATTTAACATACCATCAATGCATCAAGTTTCCATTTCACAAATCAGAAGTTACTATACCTACTAATACTAGTTACACATGTAACATGCTCAAATCTAATCATAGTTTTGTTCCTAATAATAGAGTGTCCACAAACAATCATGTCAACAAGCTCAAATAAATGGAAAAGACTCTCAATTTAGCAAAAACTAGAATGGGAAAATACCATATTGAACCAGTTTTGTCTTTGACATCTCTTCCTAAATCTTCTTGTCATTATGGGAGACCATTTGAAGTGAAGAGACCATTTGTGGTATCACCTAAGACTATATTCAATGGTGCCTTTGTAAAGGCCACTATACCTCTAGAAGATGAAGATAAAAATAGAGCCATTTTTGCATGGTTATACAAAGAGAAAGTCCCAATTGATCTCACAAACTAGTCTCATGAGATAACTCCTAAAAAGTATGGACTAGGTCTTAAACTAATAAAATGCCTTGGCTACAAAGGCAATGATCCTATCACACATAACAACAATGGGTTGATTGATCTGATTAAGGAAACATCTAGAAGGCCTCATGACACAAGAGGCTTAGGCTTCAAGAAAGTTCCCTTTCATCTAGAGATCAATAAATTTGTGCCAAAATATGATATTTCATTTGAACATAAGTCACAAATTCAGTATGATAATCAAGAAGACAATTCTAATGATGAAGATACTTTTCCTTATACTAATATGCTAGGTCTTGTTATGTTCTTTATAGAATTAGATGACTTTGTACCACATGTCAGTACTGCTAAAACTAATAGTGATTCCTCTAACAATACTACTGATACTCCCCAAAATCAATAGGAATAGGGCAATTCTAGTCTTACTATCATTTTTGAATGACTTTTTAAAATAATCAAGATGATAATGAAAGTGGACAATGGATACCCATAACTGTTGGGGAATTCTACAATCTAACTCCATGTAGCACAAACTCTTGAGAATATGAATATTATGCTCTTAGAGGCAAATTTTGATAAGGATGTACTTAATGCTCACACATATTAAAATTAGCTCAAAATAGGAGAGAAATCTAGGGTTTGGTTAGATGAGTCTCACACTAGTGATTTCGATGGGTCTTCAATTAATGTTGTTAGAACTCAAAGAAATTTGAACATACCTTTGGATGAAATCATTTTAGGTATCTAATTACTTGTCCATACATTTGATGACTATACTATGAATGCAATTGAACCTACTTCTCTTTCACTCATTTATGTTGAGTTAATAGACTAGAATGCCAATACTACATCTAGTGAAGACCTCATGTTCTAGAATGACTACGCTCTTGCCTACTACCTATACATTGTTGAACCAGTAATGTCTTCCACTAGTGAATAGAGTGTTAATATGACTGAAACTGATGTAGGAGCATCTCAAATTAGAAAATAAAGGGGATTTTTTTTATAAAAAAAATTGTAAGAGGAAAAAACAATATTAAAAAAATTGTGGAGAGAGAAAGTGACAAAAATTAGAAGAAAAAAATTAAAATAAATAAAAAATGGAGATAGGAGGAAAAGACATTTAATAGATGGCATTATTAAATGTAACTTGTGGCTAGAGGGTTTATTTAATGTGAGGGTTTATTTTATGTAACTTGCTAGTGGTCGACTTGTGGCTTGATTTGGTATAAGTAGATGGCCTTGTCTTGTCATTATTCATCATCTAGCTTGGAGAAAAGGATATAGAGGAGGAGCGAAGTTTGAAGAGCTAGTAGCTACGGCTTGGAAAACAAGGAGATTGCTTGGTGGTCTTGTGAGCACAAGTTGAGATCTTCCTTGGGGGTATCTACTAGAGTGTGGATTTGGACTAGCTAGAGTTGAGATTGGATCTTGATGGATCTTGTAGAATTACTATTGTAATTTCTTATGTATTTGGCCATAACCTAGAAGGCCTTACAATCGGGCATGTTGGATGTAAATCTTATGATTATATTATGATAACTGGCATTATTTTGGATCTAATTATCTATGTTATTATTTATTCCTCCACTATGTGGTTATTTGCTAGGGGCTACAACATCTCCTTTGCGGATCCCCCTACCTTGAACTACTTCAGAAGCTAACATCAAATATCTTAGTCATATAATTAAAAGAAAAAAGAATAGACATTCCAATGGTGAAAACCACATTGTGGTAGTATCAAAACCAAAAATAGTAAAAGAAAAAGATGTATACAAAGGTAAAAACCTCTCTGAGATGCCTAAGGATAAGATATTTGATGCAGTTCTAAGTTACTTTCAAGAGAGATTATTGGTGTTGACAGAGCCAACCCAACTAATCAATCTAGGAACTGGGGAACACCCTCATATTATACATCTTGCGCAATCTTTTTTTTTAGAAGAAAAAAAGAATTTGTTGCTTTCTTCTGGGAAAATAAGATCAATTTTGCATGGACTTACTTAGATATGCTAGGCTTAGATCCTAATCATATAATGCATCATTGTTTAATCGCACCAGGGGTGAAACCTATCAAACATAAACTAAGTAAAATGTATCCTCATGTGTCACTACTTGTTAAAGCTAAATTAGAAAAGATCTTGAAAGTTAGTTTCATCCATGCTATTGATTATGCTAAATGGATCTTAAACATAGTCCCAATCTCAAAACATGAAAAGTCTATTAGAATTTGTACTAATTTTTGAGATCTAAACAAAGCATGTCCCAAGGATGACTTTCCACTACCCAACATTGATATGATAGCAGACATGACAATGGAATATGAAATGTACTTACTCATGGATGGTTTTTTTGGTTAGAATCAAATTAAAATTGCACCAAAATACCAAGATAAAACTTATTTCATTTGTGTGTGGGGTAACTTTTGTGGGAATTTAATGCTATTTGGTTTAAATAATGTTGGTGCAACATATCAACAATCAGTTGTGACAATCTTCCATGACATGATGCATAAAACTATGGCAGACTATATTGATGATACCTTGGTGAGGAGTATGTAGCAAAGTACACATATCCAAGAACTAGGACCTATCCTAGATTGTATGGAGAAATTTAGTCTCAGATTAAATCCTAATAAATGTTCTTTTGGTGTCACATCAAGGAAGCTAGTTGGTTATATTGTGTCTGCGAAAGGAATCAAGGTGGACCCAAAAAAATTTCAAGCTATAATGGAAGTGCCTCCACCTCAAATGAGGAGCCCACAAGGAAGCCTTCAATCTATTCACAAATTCATCTCCCAGTTAGCAGATAAGTCATAACATTTCACTAAGACTTTACATAAAGGTGTGAAATATGACAAGAATAAGGATTGTGATCAAAGTTTAGTGTAGATTAAGTAGTATCTTGCTAATCCACTAATTTGGATGCCTCCTATTTATGAGAAGCCTCTCATTTTATACATCTCTACAATATACTCATTTTTAGGTATGTTTCTAGCACAAGAAGATACCAAAAAGAAGAAATGAGCTATTTATTATCTTAGTCATACATTGATCTCCTATGAGATGAAAAAAATTATTGAGGAAACTTTCTTTGTAGTTGTCTTCACTTCCCAAAACTTGTGATACTACATGCTCATTCATACTACATGACTAATTGCAAAGATTGGTCCAATAAAATATTTTCTTAGCAAGGCTGCACTAATAGGAAGGCTAGCTAAATGGGTTATGATCTTGAGTGAGTTTGACATTGAATATGTCAAAAGGAAAGCTATCAAAGGACATGCAATTGATGATCAAATAGTAAAAGCACCAATGCAAAGTCTTCTACCACTAAATGTTGAATTCTCTCATGAATTTATTTTATTAATAACGCACTAAATGTGGGTGATGTTCTTCGATGGTTCCTTCACACAACAAGGATCTAGTGCTAGACTTTTATTTATAACACCACATAAATATTCTTTACCTAAGGTGTACAAGATTCTATCTCCTTGTCTAAATAATATTGCATAAAATGGAGCCTTAATCAGTGGCATGGAAATTGTAGTTGAATGGAGGGTTGATGAACTGAATATCTTTGGTGTCTCATAGTTAGTAATCAATCATCTTAATGATGTTTAATAGACAAAAGATGAAAATTTGGAACCTTACAAAAGAATGGTTGATGATTTGAAAATTTACTTTGCATGTGCCAATTTCCAACAGATTCCTCAAATAGATAACAAGGCAGTCAATGCAATGAACACTCTAGCTTCCATGCTACAAATACCAAAAAATAAGTTTCAACACAAGTTCCTAGTGGAAACATTATCCTACCCTACTTATGATTCACCTAAATCCCAAATTATCTATTTTTTCATAGTAATGATTCATCTCACTACCATCATATCTACTCTTGCTTGCATGACTAGATTTTTCTAGACAATCTAACCCAAAATGTAAAAATGTCACCTAATTTGAAATGCTTCACTATATGTTATCATTGCTAACAACATGTTTAGGAGAGGTCTCAAAGGTACACTCTTATTGAAAATAGATTGATACAAGTATGATAAATATGTTTTGATCATTTTTTTTAAATTGATGTCAAACCTACTAGTTGCTAGTAAGAAAAATACTTATATGATTTAATTACTATCACTTATTTGATTGATGAAGAGGATTTGACAATAGAACCTAGAGGAAAGGTTTAATTATGATATGAAAAGGAGGACATGAATCAACTAAGATAGTGATATCATAGTGAATTGATAATCTACTTAAGGTTGAAAAGGTTGGTTACACTAAGCAAGTTTAGAAGAACAAGTTAAACAAAGTTTGTCTACCAAGCTTGACCAAATAGATAGTAGGTGCTGAGAAAAGTTAGTGCAAGCCAAGTAGAAAAGTAGTTGGAGCTGAGTAAAAGTCTATTTTAGTGTATGCCAAGTAAATTTTAGTTGATCCCAAGCACCAGTAAACTTTATTTCATGCTGAGTGATTTTATAGAGGATGCCATGCAATGTAGTTTGTGTCAAGCATCAGAAGCAAGTTAATGTTGAGTGTCAACATTATTAAAAAGATTATGAATTTGATGGATCTGAGCTGACAATTTTATTTTCTTAGATTGTGTGAACTAGGTGGAAGATAAGATTGATGAGCTAGTGGCACATAATTCATGGTAAACCATTTTGAGGTGAATTCAAAGAGGATTGAAGGAGAAGATTCTAGAAATGAAATGGAATGAGGGGTAGATTCATTGAATCCTACCTAATTTTTTATAACCTTAAATTAGACAATGGAGGATGGACGACAAAATATCTTAATTCTCTATTTATAGGGATGGCTGTTAGAAGAAAGGGTTGTCATGTGTGAGAACCTAAGGAAGACAAGGAATCTAGGGTATTTCTTCATTCTATGACCAAAGAGAAGAGTCTACATTGGAAAGTTAAGCAAGAAGGCTTAATGGTATGGATTCTTGAAGGGTGAACAAGTTATCAGAGTTGAAGTGTATGAAAGCCAAGCAAAATGGAGGACTAAAATAGAGATCTATAATCTATAAATGGAGATATAAGTTGTTATCAAATCAAGCCTTACTATTACTCTCTAATAATTGTATCATTCTAGGGTAAATCCTTTGGATTAAGGTTGACCTAATAGCCATTTGTAAATTCTTTAATCGGGTGACATTTGATAGTGTGCATTGTAACCTTTGATAGGGTTGGCCTTTTACAGGGCATCACTTTAGAAGAGTGAGAAAGAGTAGCATATTGCTGGTTGTTTTTCCCAAAGTGGGTTTCCATGTAAATTATTGTGTCAAATGTGTTATTAAACTTGTTATGTTTCATGTTTACATTTCTGCAAATTGCTTTGATAGTAACCTACAAGCTTTAAGTGATTGCATAATCTTATGGATGCATGCATGATGATAAATATTTTATGGGTTCACTAAGCTATGAAAATTTTTATTTGTACATCTGGACCTTGGATAACTGATTTACCCCCCCTCTCACTTATTCTAAAGAATTCCAACACGCTCCTTAGGTGTTTAGAATTTGATGAGTCAAAACACACATTAATAGATGTACATGAAGGCATTTGTAGATCCCACTCAAAGGCTTGACACTGGCTCACAAACTTATTATTGTTGGTTATTGTTGGCCAGATATGGAGAAAGAGGCAATTAAATATGCCAATTCCTACAAATAGTGCAAACTCCATGGAAATATGATTCATGCTTCAACTAGGGAGCTAATTCTTTTCATCACACTTTGGCCATTTCAACAATGGGCCTTTGATCTAGTGGGTTAGATTCATTCATCTTCTTCAAATGAACACAAGTTCATTATCAAAAATACATACTACTTCACCAAATGGGTAGAAGCAGTTCCTCTTTCTAAGGCTAATAGAAAAATTGTAGCTCTTTTCATTCTCAACTACATCATCTATAGGTATGGTGTACCATCCTCCATCATTACTAATAATGAGGGATAGTTCAAAAAAAATAATCTCAAGGAGCCGTGTTCAAATTTTAAAATCATGCAACATTGATCTTCTTTATATCATCCCCAGGGTAATGGACAAGTAGAAACATCCAATAAGGTTATTCTAAAGACCCTACATTGCACAGTCAACAAATATGGAAGGGACTGGAACCTTCAAATCAATTTGGCTCTATGGGCTTACATAACAAGTATTAGAACTCCTACAACAACAATGTTGTTTGCTTTGGTATATGGAGTTGATGTTGTGCTTCATATTGAGGTCAAGATTCCTACTTTTTGAATCTCTCTAAAAGGTCTCATCATTGATGATGATTACAAAATATCTTAACTACAAGAGCTAGGACTACTATATGAATTTTGACAAGTGACATATGATCGTCTATGAGTGTAAAAAGCTAATGTCTAAAAGCTACAATAAGAAAGTCAAACCAAATACTTCCAAGTGGGTGACCTGATCCTAAGGGAAAACCTAACTAGTTTGGTCCATATATAGTCACTATAGTGTTTGTATTTAGTTCTTATCAACTTTCAACAACTAAAGGAAGATCGCTCAAAGAGTCAATCAACACCCTTCATCTAAAATGATTCTACAAATGACATGTTTTTGAAGCTGTTTGTACATATCTAAAATGTCCTTAAAAAGTCTAAATTTTTTGAAAGACCTAAAAAAAATCTATGATCTTGGTGAAAACCTAGCAATAGGAACTTTGGTAGTACTAAAAACATTGAAAATTTGGAAAATACAAAAAAAAAGAAAATTAAAAAGAAAAAGATATATTCAAAAATACAAAAAAAATTGAAAAGAAAGAAAAGTGTCATTGATGAAAACTTGACAAACAAGCATCATGGTAGGAAAAATAGAATCTCTTCCAAGAGGGAAAACCTAGTAAACATGCAACTATTGTTTCAAATGTTATATCCTGCAATGCATCTTCTAGCTCCTATACAGTTTCTTTCTTGCTTTAGTTGGCTTCTTTCACTCATGCATATGCTCTCAGCTATATTCAAGATATTTTTCAATATTGACATGGATTGAATCTGGTCATAAGTCTAGGGGGAAACACCCTATGGTTTTTTATAAAATCTCTTAAGCATTAGTCACCAGTTGTTCTAGCTATGTTCGTCTACTATCACTTACTTTAATCCTGAGATTCCCCTCAAAGAATATCTCTTTCACATCACTCACTAGGTCTATCTATTTTTGTCTATTGTTTCTTACTTTACTACTAAGATTCCTCTTAAAGAAGATATCTTTTGTGTCAGTCACCAGTTTCTCTAGCTGTGTTTGTCTACTGTCACTTACTTTACTACTGAGATTCTTCTTAATGAAGATTTCTCTTTGACATTAGTCACTAGTTGTCCTAACTAAGTCTATCTACTATCATCCTACTACTGAAGAGATTTATTATATACATGTTCTAAACATCAATACTTGACATCAATCCACTAAAACTAGAACTAAACTGAAACACTAACACTTGTTTGAGATATGAGGAGCTTTTCTTCGTGCAATTTTCTTTCTCTTTGTCATTCCCCTTTGAGAAACTTGAGGATGTCTATTTTGAATAGAGAAGAAAGGATAGGGGGCATGATATTTTTGTTGTTTTTTGCTTGATGGTGTAGTTCCAATGATCTGAAGGGGACATATAAAATGGGTGTCCACTATAAGAGCCTTTATCTCATATTGGATGGTCATATGTACCTCAACTCATTTTATATGAACACTTTAATGAGTTTCATTCTTCTCCTTAACTATTTGAGTGATTTCTCTATGCTATAGTATAATACTAACAATTGTCCTGTTAAGTGAATGTATGGGTCACTGCGAGTATACTTAGTGCACTTCTATCTCAGGTTATAAATGCAAGGGTTGTTACAAGTAGAATACTTACTAATTACTTAGCATGAGAATAATCTCTCGCATGTATAGTGTGCTTTCATACAAGAAATATTTTGGTCATCCTAGCATTTATTCTATGATACTTATGTTCACTTGCTACATTAAAAGGGACATATGTTTTGGTCATTCTGGCTAATTGTACCTTAATGCTTACATCTACTCCCAAAAAAACTAAGAAACATGTCATATTCATGTTCTCATGATTGCAATGTCAGTGTGAATTGTGTGGCATTTATGGGTCTAACTAAAAGCTTCATGATGATAACTATCTTATGAGTTTTGTAACTAGTCATAGGGATTGCATCTAGCATAGGGTTGTATTTCATACTCAAATTACATTAGGGAATAGTTTTGGTTACTTATTTACTTGTATCTTTTGACTTGAGAGGTCCTTGATTTCTTCAATGTATCACATTTCATCTTGATTGCACAAATGCTTGATTCCTTGGTTGATCTTTCTAAAGTTGACAAAGCACTTGTCATAAGCAACAAATGCGAACCCTACATGAGATGTTAGTATATATATATTGTGTATTACATTAACATTCATCTACATATCATCATGTCATGTCATCAACATACATCATATCTCATTAATCACATTTGTATAATAACATCTATGTCATCTACACTACATATCCATTCATCATATACATTTGCATTAGTCAAAACTATATAGTATGAATATCTCTAGTGGAGTAAAAAAGTACATCAATACAAAAATGAGTGCTACTCAAGCACTGTCAATCTCAAAAATGATACAAAAAGATGTTCATACATCATCGAATGCATTTAGAACTCAAATAGAAGAGTGTAAGCTAACTACATCCTTCTTTATCCCCAAGTGGAGGAGGAGGAGGAGGTGCATCCACTCTTGCTGGTGGATGTGCACCCACTGATGCTCTTGCATACTTAGAAAAACAAGGCACCTACTATGCTACCTTTGGGACTATGCCAACATAAGCTAGATACTAATATGTTGCTTGTGATGTGTATGTACATGCCTCATCTCACTGGTGCTCTAGCTTCTCTCAAATCTCACATATCTCTCATTCTCTCTTTGTTAGGTGTGTGCCTCAAACTGCTAGCCATATTTGCAGCTTTTCAAGTTGCCAATGTGTTGTACCCACTCAATCTTTGGATCTCTAAAGGGAATCTTGTGTCTAGACTAGGATATCTCCACCCTATGGCTCATAAGTAGGTTGATCTTGCATCTCCTCATTGCCCACACCCTTCTTGACCTATTATGGAGGCTGGTATACCACTCTTGGCCTTTGTGCCTCACTATCGATGGAATCTAAGGTTCCCATCTCTCCTCACGATCTCCTTGATCTAGAACCACTCCCACCAGCACCTAGAGACACTCTCATATGTCATGGAGGGATTGAAACCTCTATAGTCCTTTATCTCAAACCCTACTATTTTGGTTACTATGGAGCCTAGACTAGTTGTATCGGTACAACCATCTCTAAAATATTTGTAAACTATGGAAAGGGGTCATAGATAAAATGCTCCCTCTACTCATGAGTCACCCCTCCATCTACTACCACTAGTATATAGTCCTAGCAAACTAGCGTGATACCCTATGCATCTGTAGATGTTCAAAAATGGTTTGCATCTTCGGTTTCATGACTTCTTCATACTAATTTTTCCTATTTTCTCATTTTACTAACTCTGATCTTTTGGCCAGATTGACCATATTTCGTCATTTGTATCCCCTTTCACATAAATTTTATATCAACTCGGAATCATACCAAATCAACTTGAAATCACCCCAAATCAACCTAGAATCACTCGAAATTAATCCTAATCAACCCAAAACATATCAAACATCCCAAATCAATCATCATTTGTCTAACTCCTAGGCATTGTTGTGGCTTTTAGTAACTTGGAAATCTATCAACCTATCAATCTTATCAATCTAACCTTAGTACTGTCATGGCTTTCAGTGCTAGGTCAAACTATCATTCATGTCATCCAATCTTTGACATTGTTGAGGCTTTCAATGTCAAATCATGACATCATAAACCATTTTAATAACATTGACAATGTTCATCGGCATTATTATGATCAAACCTTATCAATCAATTTCAATCCTGTAGCTTTTACAATGTCGATTAAATGTTACATGTCAACCAATTCATGTCATGTGTCCTTGGCATGTTATCAACTTCAATCAATCAATATTACCATGGCTTTGGTCTACTTTTCATCATCTTATTTGATATCCATCATCATCACATTTTCATCAAAGGACACAATTGCACTCATTTAATCAATTTGGCCAATCATTTACTAATTTTCTCTATAGGATTAAATAACCCATAATTTAATCCTATTCTTTCTAATTATTCTTCCTAATTATCATCCTCAATTAATTAATTTTATTAATTAATTGGTTTATCATCTGCAAACCATGGAAATTCTTAATTTCCTAAGTTCCATTTTCCATCATTAATTCCATTTTCTACTAATTCTTATTTTGTGGAATAAGAGGATTTTTAATTCAAATATTCTATAAAATATTCCATCATCATGACACTTTGATATGACACCTCATGGATTCTGCTATGACACTTGGCTGAGATTTGTCATAATCAAATATTATTACCTCTTATGCATGTCTCTATTTGGCTTCTTTGTCATAGATTCTTGGCTTTAAGTGGGTTGAGGTGTCTTATGACGCGTCATAGATTCTCTTCCACATTTAGCCAAGTTTGACTTGCATGTGTCATAGAATCTCACAATTGGCATATTCTGTCATAAGTATCATAGGAATCTCTTGCCACATCGCACATCTATGGGTGAAAAATCCAATGCCCTCACTTTGAGTGTTGATTATAAAATGGACACTCTTTCTCTCATTTCAAGTCCTTGTCTTCTTGAAGTCTTGGAAGCCTTTAGGTCCTAATTTCTTTTAGATTTCTCATTCCATCTCTCACATTCAAATCACAACTTCAAGTATTCTCATGGCATTATCCACATGATAGACTTTTGCTTCAATTTTGTGTGCACTATAGTCAAATTGGAGCTATAATCATTTGGAGAAGAAAGAAGAACATGGGAGCTACAAACGAAAAAGGGAGTTTTTAATTATGTTTTCTTTCTTTTGATTAGTTTGGCTTTCATGGTAGACTAGTGGGTGGTAACATATGTTGATTGAGTTTTTGTGATTTTCTCATAGTATGTTATGCATTTAACCCATTTTCTGGTCCTACATTTGGTGAACCCGACGTGAACATGCATATCTAACTTGGGTTTTCTTGTTTTGTGCTTGTAGGTGCAAGGAAGGAGCTCACTTGGAAGGGTATAATGACTATTTGCTCTTCCTTTTCACACCTAGATTAATTAGGGGGTCTAGTAAAATGCTTATATGCTATTGTTTCATGCATTCTATTAGCTTTCTATCCTAGGGTGCACTCTACTCTGTTAGGGCACACTTGGGACCCCTAGGAGCAGTTTTAGGAGCCCAGAAACCACCAAAATCTCATTATGATGTTTCCAACTTACCAACTATGCCCATCTAGGCCCCAACTATGTCATTGATGTAGTCTATACTATTTGGGTGCAATTGGGAGTGTAACTTTGAAAATTTCAGTTTCTAGGTCTTGTTTGGGCACCATTTCCCCACACCCTGCACCTAACTTCCCAATTGTGCCCTAAAACTACCAACTGTGCCCAACTAGGCCCCATCTACATCATTGACATAGTTTGCACTGTCTACGCATACTTGGGGATGTTCAGAGCCATTTTGGCCTTTTGGGAAGCAATCTGCTCTATCAGAGCACACCTAGGCTCACAATAAGCACATGCATCAATCAAAATCTACATTTCAAGTTCCTATCACTCTCTAGCACATATATTAAGTGATTTTTTGTTATTGATGGTCTATTTGCAGCATGTGGCAATCGTTGGGTGAAGACATGATCATAACAAACTACTAATGTGTGCTTTGCAGGACGTTGTCGAAGACTTTGCATGTCTTTCAAAACTATGTGTGCGGATTTTTTAGATTAGATAACATTTCGTTTGGTGCTTTAAAAGAACCTTTTTCTTTTCTACCTAGCATGTCTATAGTGTTAAATCCCTAGGATTTGCATTGGACGTATCCTCTTCCCTCGCCATTCGTGGATCTTGGGTGTAAGAGAAATCCGTGTAATTTCTATAGGAGGCTTGCCTTGGACCAAGATACTCGATATTGGGTATGCCAGGGGACGACCTTAGAGCAGTAATGGGCCAAATCTAGGTCAACATTCTAGCCACTATATAAAATTCAATTACGGTGAAAGCTATGTCAGTGGTATTGCTGCATGATAGCTCTCCTCCAATACCCTTGTGGTGTGTCAAACCCCGGTTCTCGAGGCTGGGAGACCTTCTGCGAAATTTTATCATTCACTTGCCGAACAGAATGCCCTTACTAAAAATTGTGTTTTAGTGGCCAAAATCCTTTCTATCCACTGGCTCAAGGGGTCATCCATGCTCGTGAAGACATCCTACATTCTCGCGGTCCTTAGTAGAGGCAACAGTCCCTTGGGAAGTCATGCCCCTTGGAAAGCGGATCTTGGTAGCCCCGAGAAGTGAGTGCGCTATAAGGGGGAACCTGTGGTTCCAAGATCCTAGGTTGTCTACTCTAGATAAGCATGGCTAAACATTGGTTCAAGTAGGAATTCAGTAGATACAATCCTAAAAGCCTAATTTGTGGTGTGTTTGTTAATTTTTTACAATAGCTATTCTTGTCTTAATGTGTCTTGCGTGTGTGTAAAACATAATCAAGATAAAAGCCAAAATTTTAAATTTACACCTTGGATATCATTTGAACTTGTCAAAACACCACACATTTCCAAAATATTTCAACCTTTATCAAACTTTATAAACATTGGTTCAACACACTCAAACCTTGAAAAACATGGCGACTTGTGCTCTTAAATGTGCTTGGCAAAACGTAGATCTCACACTTGCATAGACTTCACTCGCATTCACCATAGTATAGGCCTCATTCATGCATCATATAGAATTCATATTGCACCTTTTAGTTCTCATTTAGTATCTATTACTTTTTATATTGCATCCATTTAGGTTCAGTTTACCTTCCTTAGTTTTTGCATTCCCATATCAAAATCAGCACTTTGCATTCACCACCTTGCATCTTTGCATACTTATTCATAATATTGACCACTTTATCCATCATTTTGAGTGTCCTAATCATCATTTTGGGCATCCATACTAGCCCTAACACTGTCCTCTACTATTTACCTCCCAGTGACATCAATCTTGAAACCATAGCTCCCAGAATTGCCTCAATTTCAGCCCAGTTTACCAACTACACCCAGAAACTACCAACTGTGCCCAATTGGGCCCCAACTATGTCATTGAAATATTCTACACTTTTTGGGTGCACTTGGTGGTCTTGAGATCCAGTTTTGGGTTCCAGATAACATCTTGGGGCTTCAACAATGTCCTTAGGTACCTAGTTAGCTCCCCTTACACTAGCTTGCCCAAATTTGCATTCTACAGCACCTAATATTCATCACCTTAAATTAAGACATCATTCTATAAATCATAACCTTCATTTTTCATCTTGCAACCCATCCTAAAATTAACCCCAACATCCTAGCTTCCTGGCATGTCAGTTTGTTAACCATACCCCTCAGAATCGGCAAACATTCTTCCTAGCTTACCAATTGCGCCCAGAAACTACCAACTGCGCCCAAAATAGCTCCAAGTGTGTTAATGACATATTTGGTACTATTAGGGTACACTTGGTACTATTAGGGTGCACTTGGCTACCTGCATAACCATTTTGGGCCTCCGAACTGCACTTTAGGACCCCAAAACTTCATCTAGGAGCCTCTAGACCTCCCTGATCTGAACTTGACCCAAAACCATATCTTGCACCCAAAATAACCTTTTTCATCATAGGAATTGTCCATATCACATATCCTCTTAGAATCACCATCATTTTGAGTCCTCAAAAATTATTTTGAACCCCCAAAACCTTTGAATTTAGTCAAAAATCTAGACAAAGTATAAGTCTTAGAGTATCTCCTAGTGTTGACGGATAATGGATCTTGAATAGTCTTTTTACCTCTTGTCTTATCATTTTATTTGGTCAAAATCTATCTATGTCTTGATATATTTGACCTCTTCATCTTTTATCAATTTGATCTTGTCGTCTTTTATCAATTTTTTTGGTCAAGATCCAAAATCCTATATCACAAGGTTAAACTCTTAGGTAAAATACTTTCAAAAGGTTTTATCTAAGTTCAAAACTTTCCATATATCCTTTTCATAGCATAATCATATCCCTAGAATCCCCAAACATCATTTTGACTTACCCTACTGGTATTTCCCCTTCATATTACATTGATCAAAATCCTTAGCATCATTTTCACTACCAAACCCTATCACATTGTCCATCAACCAAATTGTCTTCTTGAGCATTTACCCTCATTTTGCATGTCCCAAACATCATTATGAACCATAGAACACCATCCTTTGCATAGTAAACCTTTCATACACCTACTTTTAGTATCATTATGAAGTCCAAAACATAACCCTAATTGTCATTTTGCATACCTTAGAGTCATTTTCATCCCCTCTAGTCAAACTTCAAAACATCACCTTGCATTTTGCATTTGCATAACATCCCTAGGACATTTAGACTTTGCACATCAAAAAAATAATTCATTTAGCATTTCCTCACATTGTATAACATTCCTAAACACTTAAAAATCCCAAAAACACTCATATCTTGCATACCCACCACTCTAAAATCACCCAAAACACTCAAAAATTCCATTGCATTTGCACTCTTAGGTATCATGCCAGCACTTACTAGGAGACAATCAGCTCAGAGACCCAAGGAAATATATCAAACCTTTGTTTTCTAAGGCACAAGCACAACCAAAACCTTTTCCAAGACAAAGAAAGAGCCAGAAAACCCAACAAACCTTTGACAAAGAACAAATCGAGGCATCACAACCATTACTAGTAGATCCGTTGAACATGTATCCGCAAGATCCTCATAATCAAGCTATGGCACAACAAACCTTGAAAAATGCACCTATCATGAGATTTCCTCCAAACACTTCCCCCACACATGGTATGGTTAGATGGAGTCCTAACTTTGAACCTATATTTGTGCCGATACCACCTGGAGGTGGAGGTGTACCAACCACACCTGAAGATGAACAATCACATTCCTTTGAATTCAGCCAACCTAACACATTGAACATACAACAAGGTACTAGACACCTAAGTGATGACTCTGACACTGATTATGGCATCACTGATGAAGAAATGACTAGGGCATGTCAAGACAAAAATTTTCGCAAGAACTTCAAATGTTTGGCAACACAAGAAATTGTCAAATTTAACCCAAACTTGGAAGGTCCTAGGTCCAAAAATCAAACCAACACAACAATTGAAAACATCCAACCCATGATAAATTTGGACTTAGACAAGGGAAAACAACCTTTGGAGTTTTCAAACACAATAATGGCACCTATAAGGTCCCATCAAGAACCAACAATTGAAATCCTCCAAAGTACATTTGAACACATCAATGTTAACCCCTTGTTTGATGAAATACCACCAATCCATAAACACCCCAAAAGGACATTAAGACTTAATTTTAGTCACATGATGCAACAACAAGATGCACCTAAAGGGACCTATGCTCTAGGGATGCCATACATACCTTCATTGGAGGCAAATCAACAAAGTACACCTTTGCTTCTAACTTTACCCCGTGCTACGACATCAAACACTATGGAGCCTCTCATAAATACAACATGTGAAACATCAAGTGCAACCATCCCTATAGATGCACAAAGGAAAAGTCTTATTGACATTATGCCCATTCCTAACAGGGACACATCTCATAGTCAAGTCAATATGATGTCACAAGTAAGAACATCTAAAAGACAAAGTTACTAAAACAACAATACAAACATGACGTTCAATTCTCAAGGACTTAGTCAACCCCCATGACAACAACAACCTACAATGGTACAAGGACTCAACACTTCCAAGGCACAACCAAGTCTACATCTTCTTGACACACATCCCACATATCAAAAACAACATCAAACACAATGACAACAACCACAAGTGAGGCAAACATCCAATATTCCTAACATGCAATCCCATATGGACCCACTTGACTTACACACAATTTATCAACAACAATTTCAGCAGCAATTCCAACAACAAAAAATGATGTTTGCTAAATAACAAGAGCATCTCAAGCAATAGTTGGAATACCAAAAATGCCTTGAGCAACAAATTGCATACCAGCGACATTTTTTACAACAACAACATGTGCCACAACAACCTCAACAGATACCTCTAGAACAAAAAGCATGCACATGGTCTCACATACAACCAACAAAGGTATCCCAACAACAACCACAACACACGGCACAACAACAACACATAGTACAAAAATTGCAATCAATCCCACAACAAGTGCCACATCAAATACCACAACAAGTTCCCCAACAATAGGGACCTTTCTATCTTCAAGGTGTCAACTTACCTCCACCACCCAGTGACACTTATCAGACTCATCAGACATAGAAATGTTAGAACCAAGTAGACATAGTTCTCATCACAGCAAATGGTCTACTCATATACACAAAAGACTTGAAGGAAAGACCATCATGCAAAAACCCAATGAAGAACTATTACAACAATTCAATCAACTTTCCAAACAAGTCAAGGCATTGGGAGTCCAAAAGAAATAGGCTCTATATACTGAAAGGGACCTACGTCCTAACCCATTCGATAAAAGTTTGTATATGCCTCCATTGCCAAAACACTTTGAAGCTCCAAGGTTTGAAAAATACTGAGGAAAAGGCAACCCTATTGATCACATCCAAGAATTTTGTGCTTCATGTACTGAACTCAGTGATGAACCCACTTACCTTATGAGATTATTCCCTCATTCTTTAGGTGGGCCTACACTTGAGTGGTACTCCAAACTTCCTAGTAATATCAAATCTTGGTCAAAGCTAGCAGACAAGTTTATCTCCCACTTTTCCTTTAACATCACAAATGATGTGACACTTTTTGATTTGTGCTCAACAAAACAAAAGATAGGAGAATCATTCATCACATTCTTACTGCATTGGAGAAGCTTAGTTAGTCAATGCTCATTAGACATCCCTAAAGAACAACAAGTAAGCTTGTGCATTGAAAACTTAGTCCCGAACTTAATGTATGAACTGAAAATCAAGAGTCCAAGCACCATTTCTAAATTAATGAAAAAAGGGGCTAGTATTGAAGATGCTCTTATCCGTAAGGGAGTCCTCAAGATAGACAAAGAAAACACAAACACCAACTCGTCTAATGACAAGGCAAGATTTTTCTCCAAAAACAAGAATGTGACTAATGATGGCATTGTGGATGCCCGCACGATTAGCACAACACAACCTCAACTAACTTTGAAAGGTGTAAACCCTACAAATTCACAAACTCCTAATCAAACAACACCTCAACAACAAAAAATTGAGACTTCCACGCAAGACAAAAGACATCCTGGAACCAAAGATAGGAAATTCACACCATTGGGAATACCACTTGAGACTGCATTACAACATTTGCTAAGTAATAACTTCCTACAATTACCCCCAATTAAAGATGAACCATTGACTAAAGCTGATTGGTGGGATGAAAAAAAGTATTGTGATTACCATTGCACCAAAGGACACAAGACTTCATCGTGCTTCCAATTGAAACATGCAATACAAGAACTTATTGATGATGGTGTAATCATAGTTGATCCATCACTGTTAGCATCCAATTCTGATCATACTATTTTCAAAGATCCTTTGGGTAATCATGACAAAGAGAAACCCTCAAGTTCAAACTCAAACTCACAAGGTAATGTGAATTACACACGCACCGGCTATGACTACACGATCAATTGCTTTAATGGGTTTGACTTCTACATATCCACATTCACATTGAAGGCTAAAGACCCTTGTTGTGCTGTCACTACATGCTGTAGCAAGATCACCCTATCGGGAGCCCCATCTAGACCTACTGCTTCTACTAGACCTGCACCCCCAAGTAGATCTATTGCTCCTACTTCATCTGATTATAGCCTTGTTGAACAACTTGGCAAAACCCCTGCACAAATATCCATTTTGGACCTACTACGTACATCTCTCCAACACTAGAAGATCTTGGAGTAAGTCCTTAAAGAATCAGTAGTCCCAGATAACATTGATGTTTCCTAGTTCCAAGCCATGGTTGGGAACCTATCCACGTCACAACATATCACTTTTTCACCCTGAGATATTCCTAAGAACAAACCTAACCATAATGATCCCCTTTATCTCAAAGTCTTCATCCATAATGCCAAAGTCAAACGTGTCTCAATAGATGGAGGAGCAGGATTGAACATCTATACTCTTAAAGTTGTCAACAATTTGGGTTATTCTGAAGATGATGTGGATCCCTCTCAAAGAATCACAATAAAAGCTTATGATTATGGTGAATGCTTCTCTAGGGGCATCATCACATTACTTGTTAGAGTTGGTCTAGCTACTGAAGACACATTGTTCTATGCCCTAGATATAGAAATGAATAGCAACATGATACTAGGATGCCCTTGGCTTCATGCTATGAAAGAAATCCCTTCTACATATCATCAATGTCTAAAGTTTTCCTATCACAATGTAGAGGTTACCATCCCCGATGATCCAAATCCTTTCTAGTTTTGTGCTAATCTATGAGATGCTACTGCATACCAAATCCCAAAAAACAATGAAGCACAACCCACAAATTCCTCTAATTATGTGGATGCTGATATATTGCTCAGTAAAGCCAAGGAAAAGATGAAGATCGAAGACAATGGGTGTGGAGAGTACTTTATGTCTCAAGTCTCTCACATTAAGGAGTCACTAGTTTCTCCCCAATCTCATGGTAAATCACAACCACTTCAAGCACAACATTCAAAGATCAGTACAAAGAATGATACTTCTATCAATGAGAATACATCCATATGTATTGAGATAGCAAATGTAAAATGAGAACCCACTTTGATATCTCCTAGCAAGTATGGACTTGGGTTTACCATCATGCAAAAATAAGGCTATGATGGCTATAGTGGTATTGGATCTTAGAAACAAGGAATCATTGAACCTATCACTACAGAAGGACAACCTCCTAGTTTGGGGCTTGGTTTTAAACCATTACGAATAGGTCCTAGTACCATGGTACCTCCATGTAAGACTGTGGATGTTTTGATTGATGGAAAGGCATCTAAGGATATCCCACTTGAAACCAACAATCCCCTAGCCTCTGAGCATAACCCCAATGACCCAGTTGGATTAGTTACCCATATATCTACCTTCAACCAAAGCCCATTCAACACTGATGATGAAATCTCCTCAAGTTATCCTAAACCTTTGGATTGGGACCAACGCGGACCACCAATTTTTGATCAATTCAACAATGATGACACTCTCATAATGGACTTTGAAGGAATTATGACTGAAGATCATAAAGAAGTAGTTTCTCCTAAAGAGAACACATTGGCATATTTTGGGGAGCAAACTCCACTTTTTAGTTACAAAGCAAAAAGAGAAAAAGATAGCAAGCATAGGTCTCTTGGTGAAAATCAAAAAGTGCCATTAGACTATAAAAAATAAAAAGCTAAGCAACTCCCACTGATACAAAATGAAAAATATGATGCCATGAATATCAGTATTCCAGTGTTCAACATGCTAGAAAGTCTTTTGGAGCTCTCTCAATCAGCGTTCATGCCAAAGGTCCTTGGTCTCAACCCTCCCAACCCTCCTTTATATCCCTTTGCTTATCCCCAAATCCAACTACCTACTTTGTCCAATAACCAAAATATCTCCTTTATACAACAAGCTTTTAGATATGTCATCATTAGTGACATCCCACATGCTACATCTATTGACCCAGTTATCCTCAAATGCCTTGATTCGCAAGAGATAGCCATTGTCTTATATACGGTACGTGATGGTATCTCTTGAGGCCTTTCTAGTGGTTTGATTTTAGCTAAAAACTCGAAACAAATTCTCCATAGTTATAGTCAGTCATGGATCCAGAGCTCATTAGCTAGTAGCACCAACAATAGATATCTTCTCAGCATTTGTCAGTGACATTCTTGATTTCATCTAAAAGTCCTAAAAAAATATCAAAAAAAATAGTAAAAAGTCATAAAAAAAGCAAAGAAAAAAAATGAAAAAAATCATGAAAAAATGGATGCCTTGATGAAAACCTGGCAAACAGGCATCTTGGCACAAAAATTTGAGTCAAGAGAAAAATTTCGTCCAAAAGTGAAAACCTGGCAAACAGGTGCTTTGGGCGAGTACCATGGTGAAAACCTGGCAAATAGGCACCATGTGTAATCAGTGTTGCTCCTCCATCTATCAAGATTCCATCTGGTCTTTCCCCTCTCCATCATTCCTTGATCATATCCTTCATATTGCAAGACATCCTTGGTTCCTTATCATGGCTCACGAACTAGTTAATGTCCTTTGTTACCTTGCTTAAGCATCACCAGTCTACACACACACTTTATCCTTAGCCTTTGTACATAATTTGCATCTTATCTGGGGGCATATTACCTACATGGTGTGTAAGCTTGAATTTGAACCAGGGCCATACCCCTAAGTGCTTTTTATCCATTGGATGTATCACATAACGGTTTGGAGCTAACACTTGTATATGCTAATACGATCCTGAAAAAATCCCTAAAAATCATAAAATGTTCTGAAAAAAACCTAAAAATCATAAAATGTCCTAAAAAAATCACTAAAAATCACATAAGGTCCTGAAAAAATCCTAAACATTCAAATATGATCCTGAAAAAATCCCAAAAAACCATAAAATGTCCTAAAAAAACCCTAAAAATTGTAAAATGACCTGAAGAAATCAGTCACACAAAAAAATCAAATATCCCCAAAAACCCTAAAAATCATAAAACTTGTCAAAAATTTGCAGTAAACCTTATACATAGTCACTATGGATAACCATCCCTTTTGCGCTCACACTTGCACTTGGAAGATTGAAAATCAAAGTAATACACTTCAATGCCAATCCCAATATCTAAGCAACAGGAACCAACAATCAATCCAACATGCCACTATGAACTTATCAACTGAATCCACAACTAGTGCTATCACATCATCAACATGTCAAACACTATCTACACACCTAAAACATTAAAAAGAACATAATAATGGACAAGAATAGTTGTTGGCTCACGTTGTTTAGTGAGTGATTTATTTTTGCTTTGTTTTTTGATCATGTACCTATGCTACTCGATGATATAAATTGATCTATGAGAGTGGTCGAGATGGTTAATGGTCATTTTTTACTATTTCTATTTGTTACAATGTACCTTTGAGAGTTTGGGGCATGTACATATGACTTAGGAAGGACAAGGTCATTTTTGTCTACATCATGCTTGTTTACGCAAAATGCTTGCATTTGCGCTCTGGCCCTTTATGCCATGATGCGTTGCATTCTGTTTGCCATATCAAAATAAAGCTCCATTTGACATATAGTGCACTTTCTAGAAGCAAAAGTCTTTATATCATACTCACATCTCCTCATCTCATCTTTCTTATTCATCTCATTCTCCATCACCATAGTCATGTCTTCTAATTCACCAAATCATCTTCATCTTGCATTCTTGAATCATCCTACACTGTCAATCAACTTTCTATGGCTTTCCACTTGGTTCAACCTTAGTCTAACATTTTTCTCATCATATTTGACCAAATATGACCATTTTTGACAATTTCCCTCATGTTATGACATCTTTCCATCATTTTGGGCATGCACGCACAGTTTCGAGTCATTCTGAGTCCAATCGGGCTGATTTTGGGCCCCAGAGCCTTTTAGGGTGTAGTCTACACTTTCAAGGCATAGTTGTGGTTCCCAACTACATCATTGATACACTTGGTCATGCCAACTACATCATTGACGCACTTGGTAGAGTTTGGGTGCACTTGGGAACCTAGGTTATCCAGAACTGCTCTCGAAACCCCTAGGTTGCACTCCGGAGGCCATAACTTTTGCGTTTCAACTCTAATTTATGAACTGTCAGTTGCATTAGACTCATATCTTTCTTGTGAAAAAAATGAGCTTTCATTTTCATTATTTGGGTACTATATGGAGTGTTAATCCTTGCAATTACTCTTGGGCTCCTAGTTGCCCCTCGTCATGTTGATTTTGGCCCCCAAGGCCTTCTCGAGCACATTTTTCACTTTTTGAGACCACTTGGGCTTCCCAAGTGCATCATTGATGAACTTGGTACTTTCATGGCACACTTGGGCTTACCAAGTGCATCAATGATGCACTTGGTTGAGTTTTGGGCGTAGTTGGGGATCCAGGATACCTAGAACTGCTCCTAGAGCCCCTATGTTGCACTCTGGAGCCCATAACTTTTGCATTTTAACTTGGAATATCAATCCGTCAGTTGCATTGGATTCATATCTTTGTTAAAAACAACATGCACTATCATTTTCATCATTTTTTGTCTCTCTTGAGTGGTAACCCATGCAATTATTCTCGAGCTTTGGATTGACCGTGTTCTACACTCTGGGCCTCATAACTTTCACATTTTAGCTCTGATTTTCATTCCGTTAGTTGCTATGGTTTTTTATTCTTGTTGTTGATAAATTGACTTATTGTATGATTATCTTAGTTAATTTCTAAAGGGGGAACCCATATATATCATCCCTACTGGGGCATGTTGTGGCTTTCTCATCAGTTATTCTTTGATACAACGCTCTAAATCACATTGTATCAAAGAGGGGCAAAATGTAGATGCTCAAAAATGGTTTGCATCTATAGTTTCATGACTTCTTCATACTAATTTGTCCCATTTTATCATTCTACTAACTCTGATCTTTTGGCCAGATTGACCATATTTCGTCATTTGTATCCCCTTTCACATCAATTTCATATCAACTCGGAATCATACCAAATCAGCTTGAAATCACCCCAAATCAACTCGAAATCACTCGAAATCAATCCTAATCAACCCAAAACATATCAAAAATCCAAAATCATTCATCATTTGTCCAAATCCTAGGTATTGTTATGGCTTTCAATGCCTTGGAAATCTATCAGCCTATCAATCTTATCAATCTGACCTTAGTACTGTCACGACTTTCAGTGCTAGGTCAAACTATCATTCATGTCATCCAATATTTGACATTTTTGAGGATTTCAATGTCAAATCATGACATCATCAACCATTTTAATAACATTGAAAATGTTCATCAATGTTATTATGATCAAACCTTATCAATCAATTTCAATCTTGTAGCATTTACAATGTTGATTAAATGTTACATGTCAACCAATTCATGTCATGTGTCCTTGGCATGTTATCAACTTCAATCAATCAATCTGACCATGGCTTTGGTCTACTTTTCATCATCTTATTTGATATCCATCATCATCACATTTTCATCAAAGGATACAATCACATTCATTTAATCAATTTGGCCAATCATTTACTAATTTTCTCTATAGGATTAAATAACCCATAATTTAATCCTATTCTTTCTAATTATTCTTCCTAATTATCATCCTCAATTAATTAATTTGTTTATCATCTACAAACCATGGAAATTCTTAATTTCCTAAGTTCCATTTTCCATCATTAATTCCATTTTCTACTAATTCTTATTTTGTGGAATAACAAGATTTTTTATTCAAATATTCCATAAAATATTTCGTCATCATGAAACTTGGATATGACACCTCATGGATTCTCCTTTGACACTTGGCTAAGATTTGTCATAATCAAATATTATTACCTCTTATGCATGTCTCTATTTGGCTTCTTTGTCATAGATTCTTGGCTTTAAGTGGGTTGAAGTGTCTTATGACGCGTCACAGATTCTCTTCCACATTTAGCCAAGTTTGACTTGCATGTGTCATAGAATCTCACAATTGGCATATTTTATCATATGCATCATAGGAATCTCTTGCCACATCGCACATCTATGGGTGAAAAATCCAATGCCCTCACTTTGAGTGTTGATTATAAAATGGACACTCTTTCTCTCATTTCAAGTCCTTGTCTTCTTGAAGTCTTGGAAGCCTTTAGGTCCTAATTTCTTTTAGATTTCTCATTCCATCTCTCACATTCAAATCACAAATTCAAGTATTCTCATGGAATTATCCACATCATAGACTTTTGCTTCAATTTTTTGTGCACTATAGTCAAATTGGAGCTACAATCATTTGGAGAAGAAAGAAGAACATGGGAGCTACAAACGAAAAAGGGAGTTTTTAATTATGTTTGCTTTCTTTTGATTAGTTTGGCTTTCATGGTAGACTAGTGGGTGGTAACATATGTTGATTGAGTTTTTGTGATTTTCTCATAGTATGTTATGCATTTAACCCATTTTCTAGTCCTATAGCATCGATCATAGCCCTCGCAATGTCTAACCTCACTTACCACTATTTCTTCACCTCCTTAGTGAAGCAGGCATAGGTGTAGTACTCTTGTGATATATCCTATGGTAGTCCATTCTACCTCCACACATGTGTCAAGGGAAATCTCCCAATCACATGGATAGAATGAATAATCAATGGCTGAGAGGAAAATGTATAATCAAGTTGTGCTTGAGCATTATCCCACAACTATGTCTCTCGCCAGGGTCACCATACTATTGCTACTAAATCACTATGCCTATCACTACTTAGTCTTACCTAGAGTAGTTTGGGTAATCTATCCTATGTGCTAACAAATATAAGGATCATGCGGATGTAGGTTGTCACCACATATAGGTCTGGTAATGGGTAGGTTCTCCCATGCCCATATCTATAGAACATATACTCTCACTGCCATGCTCTTCATCTCTCTATAGATAACCTTATGCATCTCGTGGAACATATGGGCCATAATGCACTGACCCCACCCAAAATTTGTTGGCTACTCTAGCATCCATCCCCATCCATAATCCAATCGATGTTGACCTCTATCAGGAATTAGATAGCAACCAAGAAAAGTACCAAGCACTACTGCCAATCTCTGTATAGGCTTGTATAGCTACACCAAATCCTCCAAAGGAATATCCCTACCCACAATGTTCCTGTCCTAGAATATGGCTCTCAATGCCAATGAAATAGGATGTGGTTTTGTATCATACTCTATCCAAGGTTCATGGAATGAAATCTAGAGTATATTATAGATAACCTCGAGTGTGATAGTAATCTCTCTAAGGGACAAATGAGAGGTGTTCATCTCTGAGTGGAAATGC